>JABUQX010141263.1:0-5000 GCA_015478945.1 Trachelipus rathkii
TATTGTACTTCGTTCAATCGGATGGGTGTTTAACCGTTTTCCGCATTGTAGTAAACACTGGCGTTTCGTGCCTTCAGCTGATTTACTGCTTGGGTATGTAAAAAATGCAAATTTTAATAAAAAGTATGACTTGAATCAATAGATCAATAGATCACGGGTGGGTGATGAGGTTAGCTGGAGGTAGTTTGATTTACTGATTTACTGATTTACTGCTTTAGGGTATGTAAAAATGCAATTTTTTTTAGGTTATAAACATAAAAAGTATAAATTTTTAGTAAAAACAAAATGTTTAAGAAATAAAACAAAATAAATAAAGTTATGGTGATATATTATAAAAATATGACTTGAATCAATAGTCAAAGATCAATAAATCAATGAATCAATAAGATCATGGAGAGAATTATGAGGTGGATGAGTACTATTTGCTGATTTGCGGTTGCTAGTTTACTGCTTTAGGGTATGTAAAAATACAATTTTTAGGTTATAAACTTATAAAAAGTATAATTTTAAGCAAAAGCAAAAATGTTTAAAGAAGCAAAACAAAAAATAAATAAAAAGTTTTTGTTATATTATAAAAAATATGACTTGTCAATAGATCAATAGTCATGGAAGGATGGGTTGGTACTGGATAATTTTTGATTATTTGATTTACTGATTGCAAATTTACTGGTTACTGATTTTGATTTCGGAAGTTTCACCTACTTAGCAGGCATTACACTCTGCACACGTGTATTTGTAAACAGCAAAGGATTCAACATTTTAGTTGATAATAAATGTTTAAAGAAACAAAAACAAAAAAGCAAAATAAAAAAAAGTTTTGTGTTATATTATACAAAATATGACTTGAATTAATGAATCAATGAATCAATGATCAATAGATCAATAGATCATGGAAGGGTATGAGTGTGGCTGGATGGTACTTTATTTACTGATTTGCTGATTTACTGATTTGCTGATTTGCTGATAGGGTATGTAAATGCAAATTTTTTAAGTTATGAAACATAAAAGAATAATTTTTAGTAAAAATGTTTGAAAACAGCACTGGTATATTATCAGAGATTTTTATTTATTTTACTAACTGAACTTGATAATTGTAACATTAGATAAATGAATCAATGCCGATCAATAGATCATGGAGGGTATGGTGCTTCAGATAAATACTTTGATTACTGATTGCAATTTTACAATTTACTAATTCTTCGATTACCGATTTTACTTTTGGTTATATAAAATGTAAATTTTTGAGTTATAAAACATAAAAGAGCTAAAGTGCCAATAAGCTACAAAATCTTGAAACCAAATTAAAAAGTAATAAAGGTTTTGTGTTATAATATACAATCTGTTTTGATCAAAATAGTCAATAGTCAACCAAATCTGGAGTGAGGTGTGGGTGTGGTTAGCTGGTGATTGGTTACTGATTTACTTTAACTTTAAGGTGTGTGTGAAAAACACTCAGGCACGTTATAACATAAAAATGATGAACGTTTAGTTAAAGTAAAATCTCTATAACAATTAACAGCTTCAGTTCATATTCAAAATTTATTGCTGATGAAAGATTAATATTGATTGTAAATATTATTATAAGAATCTCCAAATACTATTAAGAAGAAATATATTATATTGAAATTGATATTTAAGACATATCGGCTAATGAAAATATATATATATATATATATATATATATATATATATACTGCTAACAATATACCCAACATAATATATGGCAACCAGCCAACCAACAACAGCAATAACAATAATATATCTGCGCCTCTTTCTGCATATCATATCTATATATATATCTCTACCTCATATATATATATATACTCTCTCAATAATAACTATTGTATATATTTGCTGTTATTTGTAACATATATATATATGTCGGGGTTGGGTTTGGTACAGTACTTTATACCCAATGCGCCCTACATACTACCACAATTACGCCCTGATGCTGTACCGCTTGCTTGCGGTTTCTAAAACCACTGTGCCAATAACATTTTTGTATGACCTTTGCACCAGCAATCTTGTTACTTACAAATACACTGGCATTTTTAACGTGCCAATATTTTTATTTCTTTTTATCATTTTCCTGCTGTATTGATGTAATTATTTTTTGTAAATGCTCCTAAATATTCCACTATTCATGAATGTGAAATATATATCATTATATACCTACTATATATATATATATATATACTCTTAACAGCATATCATAACTAATATACACATAACAACAACATAACATGTATGCTAACTACTTAATAACTCTATATATATACCTCTGTATATATCATCAGCCACCTTTTTTTCCTTTATCACTCTTTACGTTTGGATATGTCAAAAAATGAAGCAAAATCATGACCTGAGATCAAGAAAAAAACTAATACCCCTCATACATATACCTAATGAGTGGAAGCTTCACCACCACGAAAAGTCACCCTGGAAGCTGCAGGACCCTGACGGACCTCGCTGGCAACCTCGCTAATGTGGGGTTTGTCCACCAGACCGTGAGCCTAACAATCGACTTCACAAAACAATTTACTCACTTTTGACACCAAAGCAGAAGGATTCAAGTAGATTCATTTTTCGCAGTATTTGATGACTCAATCTTTACCTTTCCTTCATACAACCAAATTGATTCTAACTTGCATATACTACTATGCATCAACATGCTTCAAACTATCATCATTTAACACTTGTGACAAATATCTAACTGTATTGCTCATTTATTCTCATTATCCACTTGCCACCATGCTCATACAGCTCTATAACATTCATTCTCATTTGTCATAATTCACTACACACCTAACACATACTAAATTGTTATGTTTTATTGTACCTTTAGATCTATACCTCTTGTTCGGACCGCGGATCTTGCTGCTGTGCATTGGCTGGGTGACTTGCTAAATGCACTTGGACACTTTGGCGCCAGGGCCGGATGTATTTGCGTCTGGGATTCATCAAGTAGAAGCCTCCTTCCTGCCATTTACAGACTTACTACTACATAAAATCAATCAGTTCCCTTACAATCATACCATATGTATACTAAATATTTGAAACCGGTCACTTTGATTCTGGCATAACCTACATGCATAACTTCACACCGGAAGGACTGTTCTCACGCCAAAACTATAACCTCTTTATACGTTTACCGACCTGCCATTTTGCCACCCTCAAATCTTTCTGCCAGTCATAGATATGTTAGTTCATGCAAAACCATCATATATATATTATACTCATATCTTATATTATATATGTATACTGCCTCTATATATATATATACTCTTTCTCTCTATATGCACTAACCTCTCACTCTTCTCTATATATATAGGCATGGTGATTCATTGGATGTAGAGTTCATATACTCTAAGCAGTTCTATGGAGGGTATGGTTCAGAGGATTGGAGGTCAATATTAGTACCTTTATGCTGGGGTAGGGAAAAAAAGGTAACAACCGTATTATACGTTGAGTAATTTATTGAAGTGTTGTGGGGAGAATATATCATTGGTGACTATTTTAGCAGTGAAAACTGGGCTTTGAGGAGGGAAGAATAAGGCTGTTTAGAAGTGTTTGAGATGTGTTGATCAATCTATTACAGCTGAAATGACAATTGGGATAGCTGAGGGAGAGAAAGAATAAGTGTTTTGGGTTATGGATTTGCAACGGGCGTATAATAGGATTAATGGGGAAGCTATAGCAGGTGTGAGTGATATGGTGTTGGTGGTAAGCTTCTGAATAGAATCAAAAGTATAATATGACGATAGTGAAAGCGGTGATGGCAGAATAATAGAGTCGAAGTGTTGTACAATATTAATAACGGAGGCAGAAGAGACAGGGATAATGGTATGTCTCACCCAACAATCAATCAATATGGATGAGGCCCATGTGAAAGGAGTAGAGGTAGGGGTGACGGGATAGGTTAGAATGATGGAGAATGGATGAGAGTGGAGGATTCCTTACCTATTATATGAGGATAGGTGGTTTTGTGCAGCAGTCTGAAGAGAGTTTGAGAGGACTAGTAGAGATTTGGTAGGGTGTGTGTAAAAGAAAGGGTTTGAAAGTAAGCTGTAGATAAGAGTAGGTTATGGTTGTGAGTGAGGACAGACTTCTCAGTGTGAAGTTATGTTAGATGGTGACAGCTGGAAAAAGTGTCGGAATTTAAATATTTAGTGTATATGTTGAATAAGAGCAGATAAATGCAGAGTGTAGTAGGAAAGTTGGGAATGGCACTAAGGTGGCTGGTGCAGTTAAATCGTTAGTAGATGTAAAGGGACTAAGTCAAACTAAGTCTTGAGTGCGTAGGGTCTTACATGAGGTATGTTGTTACTTGTGTTGATGTATAATAGTGGGACTATGGTCTGGAATAAGAGAATTATCGATCAGGCTAATGTGTTCGAATGGACCAATCTTAGTGGCGTGTTATTTGTGAAAAGAAATGATAAATGAGAATGAACGTATTAGAGAGTTGTTTGGTGTGAATTGGGGTAAATAAGAAATAAATAGAAAGTACCCCCCCAGAGATAGTTTGGTCATGTCGGAAAGGATAGACGACAGACGGTCGGTCGCGGATATATAGTGGTAAGTGTGTTGGCTTGGGAATCGAGCGGATGGGAGACAGAAAGCAAGTGAATGAGACAGAAAAGAATTGCCTGGAAGAGAGATATGTGAGTTTGGCAGAGGCGAGAAGAAAGGTGTATAACAGGGTGAATGGTGGGTTTGTGAGGAGGTATGGTTGTAGCCCACCTGGGCGGAATGAATCCCACATTGACGAGAGTCATAGTTGAGGGTCAATCGCGGTCCCGTGAGAGAAGCTCTAGGGTGGATTTTCTGACTGCGACGAGTTCTCACTAATTGGTATAAAAAGGGCGGTAAGGCTGGGCTTTCTTTTCTACTCGCTTCATATTCTTCTACTATTTTATGTTTCCGGTATATACCTTGACTCCAGTCTTGGGGAGATAAGATGTGGTTGGTGATGATGATGATATATATATATATATAAT
>JABUQX010141263.1:12500-18322 GCA_015478945.1 Trachelipus rathkii
ATAAACATATATATATATATATATATATATATAACTCAAATAATATATATATAATAATAATATATATAATAACTTAATAATAATAATATATATGTAATAATAATATATATATATATATAAGCAATATATAACAATAATAATATAATATAGCTAATAATAATATATATAAATATATATATAACTTCTTATATATGTATGTATGTATGCCAACAGCAATAACAACAATATAATATAACCAACAATATATGTATGCAACAACCTTCTTAACTCTATATGTAACCAGCAATATGTAATAATATGTAATCACATGAGACTTACTAGTTCATACCATATTTACCTGACCGGGTAGAAATGTGAATCCTCTTCTTCTGATCATATTTAACTGCTGTTTATCTCTTATCGTTACTTAAAATCAAAAATAATTTTCCAGTCATGTCATTTTCGGATATCTTGGCTATTTTAGTAGAACCGATGCTCTTTTTATACACAGAACTCTGATTTGTTCGATATTCAAAACAATATTTAGTTTGAAATGCAGGTTGGCAAAAATACACCAAATTATATATATTGAATCTTGGTGTTTAAATTTTAAGGATATTAACTTATGATTTTTCTGATATTCAAAACAATATTTAGTATTAAAATTTATTAATATGGTAATGATATATATATAGCTTTCCAATATCAAAAAGTTTAGATTGTACTCAGTTGAAAAATTTTATCATAAAAATAAAAATAAAATAAATAAAATAATATAAAACAAGAATGTTAAGTACCAAAAAATAAAAATAGTTTAACAATAATTGCCGCTACAAAGCAGGATTAAATACAATATATATTCACTGGTATACCCTTGGCTTCTTCAGCAATACAGAAAAACGGAGAGTACTTTTAGATTTTGATTTATTTTGGTTCTTTTGACTTTAGATACGTGTCACCAGAAAATAATTGCAATCATGTATTCTTCAAAGTTAAAGGACCTGGGTTTCCGGATCACTAAGATTTTATCAATTAAGCTGGTGTTTTATAAAAATAAGGGTAAGTCACATATATATGAACCGTGAAGTCGGAAGTCAAGAAGGTTCCAGATCCAGGATTTTTAGAACTAATATATTTGGTTTTGCAGTGATGTTCGAACTTATAAATATATCACGATGCGTGAGATCTGAGTGGAATTTGTGTCACAATATGTATAACATATATATAATATATAACATATATATATATATATATGTAGCATGTATATATACTATATATACTATATATATAACATATATATATCTATATATAACAATAACATAACCAACATATATGTATATATATATAGCAGCAACAATAACATAACAACTAATAATAATATATATGCTATATATACTATATGTGTAACAATAACAATATTGTCTGTGCATCTTTCTTGGATTATTGTTCGAGTTATGATCGCGGGCCAGCGCCGCGTGATGTACAAAATTATTTTAATCTTTGTCTGTACCGTTCTATTAGTTATTAAATCAACACTTTCTATTAATTTTAATAATATTTACAGGTATATCATATATATATATATTTTTACGTACTATATACTAATATATATATATAATAACATAATAATAATATATATATAATAATAATATATATATATATATATATATATATATATATATATATTGTTTGGTTGCGTGTGAATTTTTTGTATTTGGAAGATATTGAGAGTAACATGTATTTCATAGTGAAAATACAAGCTTTGAAAGATATGGGGTTTAACAAACCCCATTTGGAAAATTTTGGGGGTTGCTGTTTTTTTGTTGTTTTTTTTCTTACATATCCACTGATTTCTTTCAGACAATGCTTTAAACTTAAAAGGAAACACGAGTGCCGTTTCAAGAGGAGTAATTTTTTTTTTTACATTTGATTATGTTTTTTTCTTAGCATTGTTATTTTTTTCAAAGAAATTGACAAATAAGATTTTTTTTTTTTTACCTTTAAATTTTTTTTTAAGTTTATTGAAATACATTAGAAAAGATGTTAAACAATAAAATGCTAACATTAACAAAATTCATTGCATAATAATGGTAAGTAGCTAACATCACCTTACAAAGCTTAACGTAATCTCATTTATCATTCCTATCTCTTACATTTCAATGTTATTTTAATGTTTACATAGTAATATCAAAACCTAAAAAAAGTTTAGTATAACCTAACTGTCTATCACACTATTCAATGAATAAATGGTATTATAACAAAGTATTATGTTTGGTTACAACATAAATTTTATTTTTATATTTTTAACGTATCTAACATACCTTACGTACGAATAAATTGATAACATTAACAAAATTCCTTGTCTTATATCTGTAAATAGCTAACATCACCTTACAAAACTAGAGCTTTTTCCACTTTTCCACCAATTCTCTAACAAATCAGTGTTAAATTTGCATCATCATAGTAATATTTAACAACACCTAACAAAAATTTATCATAACCTAACCTATCTATCAAAGTACTCAATGACTAAATTTTAACATAACAAAGCTATGACATCAGTAAAGTTAACAAAACACTATCTTTACTATGAACATAAAGTATAATATCATACCTAACTTAACTTACATGTGAATTAACTACAAACAGCAAATTTTCATCATCAATAAAGTTATCATAGCAAAGCCTAACTTACTATGATGCGTACGAATAAACTGTTAACAATAGCAAACTTAATTGTTTTACAATGGTAAAGTATCTAACATCACCAAGCAAAACTCGACCTAACCTTACTTTTCTATCATATCTATATCTCATCAATCTTAATTTAACATGAACATTGTAATATTTAGAAAATTTTAACCTTACCCAACGTTTCTAACATATCATTAACAGCTACCATAGTAATATCTGATAAAAATAATCTATCAGATTTAAACCTATTGAACTACGAATAAATGCTAACATTAGCAAAGTATCCAACCTATCAAAGACACGATAGATTCTCTCATATACGTTTTTCATTTACGTCAAATAACAATTTTAACTCTAGCAAAGTTACGTATTCATGCCAGTATAGTACATAACTCTGGCCATTTCATGCAAAGATGTCTTGTACAACCTAACAAACTATCCTTCCTAACAATACTAGAGTTAACAGAACTTAATAACCAAACTGTGCTAACCTAAGGTCATATATACACATCTTTTTCACACAATAACCTATAATTTTTCGAGTTTAAATTTTTCATTTATGTTAAAAAACAAATTTAACTGAAGTAAATTACTGTACTCGTTTCAGCTTAGTATATAACTCTGATCATTCCCTTCGAAGATATCTTGTACAACCTATCAAACTATCCTACCTACCAATACTAAGATTATTCGTACTTGCTACCCTAAGGTCTTCTAATTCACTCATCCTCCTAAGGATACTAAAATTAAATCTCACAAGTTCATTATTTAAGAAAGTTCCTAAAGGAATTCATCTTTTCCTTTACGCCCTTCTTGTTGTTCAAGTTTGTAAACACTTGTAAATTTAAGAGATCGCAGATTTTTTCTGTCGCTAATCTCATATTTTAAGAAATATCGGTAGAACACGACCATCTGTTTCGATTTAAAAGACTCACTAGTGGAATGAAAATAAAGAGTTAGCCTCTTTATGCATACAATTACATTTTTATATTTTACATTTATTAAAGCAAAATTAATAAAACTGTAATTATTAATTAGTATTCATCTTTAAGTGTATATATATATATATATATGACCATAGGAGTTACTTAACGGCCGCACGGAACGGGAGGTCGGATAATTTTTTTATAGCCTCTATGATATATAAACAGATGTTCTAGTGGTGAAATGAGGTTAGGTAAGACGTTACGTTACGTTACGTTACGTTACGTTACGTTACGTTACGTTACGTTACGTTACGTTACGTTACGTTACGTTACGTCAGTAACAACGCTAGGTTAGGTTAAGCTTCAGGTTAGGTTAGGTTGGTTTAGGTTAGGTTAGGTTAGGATTGTTAGGCACGTTAGGTGTTACCTCTACATTCCTTGTTGATTAACTAGTGCTTTTATTAATTTTAATAATTAATAATTTTACAATTAATTTTAATAATTAATAAATAATAATTTTAATAATTAGTTACTTACATTGCAAACAAATATGTTAAAAATATATCTTTAACAGTTACGGCTAACATGACCGTACTCTATCTCTTGTAAAGACTCATTGACCGCTTATTTTACGTGCTTCCACATATATTTCATTGCATTGACGAGCAAAAAAAGTAGTTCACTACTGAATTCACAAAAAAAAGTAGTAATAACTTTGAAAACTTTTTCCTTTACCTTCAAAATTTTATTTTAACTGGCTTTCGTTTGATGCCACAGTTGTTTAAAGGGATTTATACTATTAACGTTTGGCCAAGTTAAGTAGCTTTACCAATTATATATATATGTATATATATATAATAATAATAATAATAATAATATATATATATATATATATATATATATATATATATATATATAACATAATAATAGCATATAATAATAATATATACATATATATATATATATATATATATATATATATATATATATAACAATATATATATTATATAATAATATATATATCTTTATATATATATGTAATATATATATATATATATATATATATATATATATATATATATATTTCACTTCAAAATTCCCCCTTTCCTTATGCAGAAGTCTATTTTTGGGATTACGCCTTCCGAATGGTATGAAGGAGATTCATATTTGGGGGATGTAATGGTTTAGTTGAAAAAGATATTAAAATTATATGTCATAAACTTACTCTTCAAAAACAGATAAACAATTCCTTGGCCGGGCCCCAGTATTGACAATCCAACCAATCAACACTTACTAAGATTCTCAAACCTATATTGTATCAGTATTAAGACCTCTCCTGTCGAATGAGTTACCGGCCTGTACAATACTACAGTGCAATTTTATACTCAAAGCTCACCAACGTATCTCCCTGAAGATCCTTCGAGTGAAACAACGGTTTGAACAGGTTCGTTACTTTATATAAAGTATCAAATCCAGTCAATACTATTCGTTATCAATGAATTTACCTGACTAATGATCAATGTTTTGATCATGAGACCAATGTCTTTAAGACCTCAAATGATAACTATCCGAATATTTGAATAAATAAGAAAATAAATTATCTTTGGAAACACTCAAAAGAAAACTACTGGAATAGAATTTAAAAAAAATACTTTAATAAAAAAAATATGAATATAATACTGCTTTCACAAAATTAAGTTTTATATATCCATGAACATGCAGTTAGATGTCCCTAGATATCTACATACATGCGCACCGAATATATAGAACTTCAGTATAAAATCAATTATATTTATTATTATTAATATATACTTTACAATACAGATCAACGACCATATATATATATACATGCGATATGTACATTTATATGTGTGCATCAATGATATATACAAACAACTGTTAAACAATAAAAGTACTCTAACATTAAATTTATACAGATCTCGCCCATAAATATGTATATAAAAATATATAAATATTTATGTTCAAAAATAATGTATAGAGAAAGTAAACAAAATATGTATTAATAAAAATATATAGACAGATTGATTTGATATGTAATCTTTAATCTTAAATTTATCAGATTTGAAATCTACAGCAAACGTCGATTTGTCAATGTGACCAAGTAATTAAATGAACAGCTGACTTTTATCATAACAGTTTCTCTAATGCAATGAGTTGCCAATTAGTGAATAAATAATTCTTTTGTTACAGACAAAAATTGTG
>JABUQX010141264.1:0-5000 GCA_015478945.1 Trachelipus rathkii
GATGACATTTGAGCATGAGTCTGGATAGAGTGACAGGATTAGCATTAAAAAACCCACCCAAAAACCCCAGCAGAAAATTTTGTTTTTTTAACATTTTAGCTATTATTTTCAACAATTTGAGAGATTTTTAAAAATTACTAATATGCAATAATAACAATTATATTATGTTTCATTATTAGTGAGCCTAGTTGCATATTATTCAAGATTTTCACTGATATACCTTTTAAATATTTGAAATAAATGAGAAAGAAAAATTTTTTTTTTAAATTTAATACAAAAGTAGAAATGAACGTATTTTTAAATTTTATTGACTAGAAGATAATAACTAGATTCCATTATTAAAATTGCTAGATAAACATTTCAGCAAATAAAAAAGTAAAAATTCTTTCCTCTTTGGTTAAAAATTTACTAGATTTTATTTTGAATTTCCAATATTTTATACATATTATAAATTTTATACTTTATGCAAAAAAGTATAAAACTAATTTGTAACATTGGATTAAATTAATTAAGTCAGTGAATGAATCACATTTTCCAATTTTATTTCACGTTAGTAACTATCTGTAATAGTAATATATCCTTATAAGTTTTCGAGCTTTTTTCTAACCTAAGTTTATTTCCAAAGGTGATCATTAACGCGTTAAAGCGTTAATTCGTTAATTAACTAGTTAATTTTTCCTTTAACTTTTAACGATTTCGTTAATTTTGAAAAGAAGTAACGGACTATTAACGAGTTACATTAGTGAATTAAAGTTAACGAGTTAAAAATATAAGAAGTAGGCCTAAACAGCGTTGTAATTTATAAAAAAAAATATACATATTTGTATTAAAACTGTAAGTTGGTATATCCTATTATTTTTACAACAATATACTATTAAATATTAAGTAAGGTATTTACGCTTTGGAAGTGTTCTTTGGCAAGCGGCAAAAGTATCTGCTAGGTCAAAGCCTAAATTATTTATTTTCATTAAAATAATATGAATATCTGAAATCATAATAAAGAAAATTAACAATTATTATTACTATTCATACATATTTTGAAGACGGTTAACGTTAACGATTACATTCTTTACCGATAACCGCTTTAATGAATAACGCCGATAATTTTTTTTTTTAACGATTAAGGATTAACGGCGTTAACTTTCTCATTAACGGTGCCCACCTTTGTCTATTTGAAACTTTTGAACAAACAAGACCAAAGGTAGAGAAAATTCTTTCAATATATATATATATCAGGCCCGTAGCCAGAATTTTTCGGGGGGCTGCTTCGCAAGTGGTTACATTTCAAATGAAGTTAAATTATATATATATATATATATATATATATATATATATATATATATATATACTATATATATATATATATATATATATATATATATATATATATATATATACTTTATATATATATATATACATATATAATATAAATATATAATAATAATATATATAATAATTATATATATATATACTTATATATATATATATATATATATATATATATATATATATATAATATATATATATATATATATATATATATATAATAATATATATATATAAATATAACTATATATATATATATATATATATATATATATATATATATATAACCAATAACCAACTATATATATATATATGCTCTATATATATATGCATATAGCATATATATATATATATATATATATATATATATATATATACTATATATATATATATTATATATATATATATATATATATATATTATATATATAATATATATATATATATATATATATATATATATATATATATATATATATATATATATATTTATTATAAAAAAATCCACTATATATATAAATTCTCATAAGAACTTACCATCGTTTTATAAGGTCAATTTCAGTTTCCTTGCTTTTTGACTGAGGTGATTCAAAATATTTTCATTGCTGACTTCTGGCTGGGATCTCGATGATTTGACAGTAAAGCAAGAGCTGTAATGCGATCCTCTCCCACACTATTCCGTAAATACGTTTTCAGACGCCTTAATGACGAAAAGGTTCTTTCTATTGTTGCGGTGGATACAGGCAATACTGCTAAGATATTCAGGAGAGTAGCAATGTTAATAAACCTCCTTTTGTCACACTTAGCCAAAGCAGTTTTTGGTTTTTCATTTTATAACAGCCATTTACGCTGCCAGTGACACCACTCTCCTTTTAGTGTATCCTCGTCGCGAGGGTCTGGAAGGTCGTCTTTATAAAAGAGGATGCACCTTTCTGGTAAAATATACTAAAGGTACCTTTTCTGAGTAAAATACTGAAAGTGAAATGATAGTGGTTTCATGCGAGAGAAATCGATCTGTCAACGAAAAAATCAGATCATCAATAAACGGAATAAAAACTGAGATGCGGTAATATGATTCGGGATCTGATGTAGGCACATTACAACGATGTTTCTGGAACTTCGTAGTTCTTGGAATTGTTATTTCAATACCTAAGCTATTGCATACATTTTTAGCTTGTGTGAATATGGTTTTAAACTTTGTGTCTACATTTTGTCTATCTTTTTCAAGAAGTTGAATAATGTATTTCACTAAGTTTATTGCACTGACAATGTCCAAATGGACACTCTGTAACTGTTTTGACAAGGTGTAGGTTATTTCAAGAAATTTACTTAAAACGAATAATGTTATTATAAAATTCAAATTACTGAAGTAGCTTTCAGTGATAATTCACCAGGCCATTCTTTTATTTCTTCCAATGACGCAAGTATTAGCTCAAGAGTCTCTTTAAAAAGGAAAACCGCTTCATGCCGTTCACACCATCTGGTCTCGCACATCTTTTTGATCCTCTTGTTATTTTGGTTACTAGAAAACTCTTTTATTTTATCTTCAAGAAATATCTTCCAGAAGTTTTGTGCGCTTCGGACTCAATCGAAAAAGTGCATATTTCAGAGATGAATCCTAAGTCGTTTCGAATTGCCTGAATTTTAGAAGAGTCTGAGAGACATAGATTTAAACAATGTGCCACACAATGTGTGTATAGAGCTTTAGGATACTCATTCCGAATAACAGATTTCACTCCTCGGAATTCGCCTCTCATGGAAGAGGCTCCATCATATCCTTGGCCTCTTAAATTTTCGAGTTTTAAACCAAGATAGCCGAGTCTCTCCAAAATTACATTTGCCAATGCTTTCCCTGAGATATCATAAACCGGAACAAATGATAAAAAATCCTCTCTTAAAGTAAAAGGAGTATCACCTCCATCACCACCAATCGCGTACCTTACACAAAGTGAAAACTGTTCTGTTTGGGAAATATCCGTTGTTTCATCAGCTAATGCTGAAAAAAAATTGTTTTTATTAACTTCTACTATTTTCCTTTGTATAAGCTGACTAAATGACTGTATGATTTCATTCTGTATCATCGGACTCGTATACATTGAATTTTTGGACGATAGAAGTAAGTGGTTCTTCGAAACCTGGTCACCTCCATTTGCTCGAAACCTAAGAAGGCTTCTAAAATTTCCGTCATTTTCAGCTGGAGTTGATAATTCAATACGTCCATAGTCACTTGAGCCCCTTAATGCAAGACCTTGCTGGCCACATAAACGTATAGTTTCAATTATCGGTACAAGTTTTTCTCTATTTTCCTTCACATTTTTCTTATTTTGAGTGTCCAGTTGTTTGTCTATGCTTTCGATTTTTTTCTGAATAAGAGAGCTTCAATATTATCTTATATATATATATATATATATATATATATATATATATATATATATATTTATATATATATATATATATATATAACATATATATAACTATATATATATATATATATATACTCTTCTTATATATCTTATATATATATATATATGTTTTTAGTTTATTTTCTGCTGAAAAAATTTCAGTCAAAAGAAAATTTCGGGGGGCTGCAGCCCCCTCAGCATATATACGCCTGATATATATATATATATATATATATATATATATATATATATATATATATATATAATATCTATATATATATAAATAAAATTCTTTCTTAATTTTCTATATATATATATATATATATATATATATATTTATATATATATATATATATATATATATATATATATATATATATATATATATATATATATATATATATATATATATATATATATATATAAAATATATATATATATATATATTAAAAATCTCTGAATTTTCTCCAGTGTGCCTTACTCATTTTTAATAAAGTGACTATATACATATACTGTATTTTTTTCCCCAAATCTCCCAATTTTACAACCCTCATCTGGTGGTTTGGTGGGCAGCTCCTTGGGGAGGTATCAAGTGCAAGCCTGCCTAGTTTCTAGGTAACAGCTACTGAACTATTGGTAGCTAACTTACTAGCTTCCCAGAGCTTCAGATTATGATGACGACAATTTTCAAAGTTTAAATAATGTAAATTTAAATATATTACTTAATTACTTTACTTTTTAAGATAGTCCTGTAATGTCATTACAATCAATAACCTGTAACAATAGAAATACCATTTACCTCTACAAGTTTCACCAATTAGGAAATGACATTCATTCAGCAGTGGGAATTGAACAATGTCTGTTACCAAATTTTATGTTTAATTTGCAAATTTTATACCTATTTATTAATTTATTTGTCAAATAATACTAAAATAACATTACAGAAAATAAATTAGATTATTAATCCTTTTATTTTTTCCTCAAAAATAGAAATTTTAAAAAAGCCTCAAAAAAACAAAAAAAGTCCCCCCAAAAAAACCCACTGAGCTGGATTTTTTTTGGTCCAACCCCGGATTTTTTCCTACACTGGTTGAAAGGGTCGACTACGAAATTGGAAGGAGTAATGAAGGGTTGAGTCATTTACATAGGAGTTGATAGGAGACGAGGTGATAGAGAGAAGGCCATTAAGGAAAAGTAGAAAAAGATTTGGGGATAAGAGAGAACCTTGAGGAACACCACCATTAACAAAGTCTATCATAGTCAACGATAGCTG
>JABUQX010141264.1:10000-25000 GCA_015478945.1 Trachelipus rathkii
ATATATCAATGTTGAATCTCCTTTATTAAGTATTTTTTATTTCTATTGTTCTCCTATAATAATTTTTTAAATCTTTTGTTGTTTAATTGTTACATAATTTTTTAGGCTGCACGCTATTTGAAATATTGTTTATACTCATATACGTAAAATATAAAAGTTTACTTTCAGAGTTTAACTTTAATAAAATTTTAATACTTTATTGCATTTTGTCAACAGGCACCTTTTACCTATTTTTAAACCATTGACATAATGACAATGTTATTAATGAGTCAGAAAACACATCTGTACATCTTGAAAAATTTAAAAGCTCTTCAGTGAAGATGAGACACATGCGAATTTCCCAAATCTTTTTACTAACTTTTAATTTTTATCATTTCGTCCTCCTTTTAACTACTGATATGCTCTTATAGCATGGAAACTAAGAACAAAATAGCTGTATGCAATTCTTGTTATCGGTGACTAAGTAACAATTATAAGAATTACAGTGGGAAAAGAACTACAGTTGTCTTTTGTTTTTACAATAACTGATAATACTATTTGTATGAGAGATAAGATATTAAATACATTCCTGATAAGAGGTTCATTCTTAAGCAATGATCAATTTATATAATGATGCTGCTATGTTTGTCAATCAACTTAATAAACAATATTTGACATAATGAAACTGAATTGAAAAAAATATAATGAAGGGTTGAATTATATAATCAAATCTTAATAAACTTTTTCATTCCTTTTAAGCTATTACACTACTCATGGGTTAAAACCCTTATTATAGGAGGGTCCTATAAACAATAAAAATGTAATCCCACATTATAATCCCTATTATAGAAGGGATTCTATAAACAATAGAAAATGTAATCTTATATACTCCCACTCCAATCAAATTTCACAGGTGGTGGATCACGACAGTTAAAAATCGGAAATATTAAATTTAATATAACAAGAATTCAGAAAGGCGGGTTGCCAAATCTTTACTAAAATAAGACTGAAGAAACTACACTATTGAGGATGGAAGTCGGATTTATAGTATACCTGGAAAAGAATAAAAAAACAAATACTTTTTCTCCAAAAATTGAAGTTAGATATTGGCAGAGAACAGTTTAATAAGACTTTTGCCTTTGGGTTGGAACCTTACCCAAAATATTATTGGAAATTGTAACCCTCCCAGATTTGAGAACAATATCATACAAGGAGAAGGATGAAGACATAGTTGGAATAACTGTGAGGCATCTGAACAGAGTTACCAGTTTTCTTGAAGCAGCGCTGCATTAACCGCTAAGATATGAATTCTTCAAAATGGTTATTATTTTTCTTGAGGCTCAGGATTATTTGTTTTGTTCAAGGAAAGATGACAAACTCCATCGAAGAGACAGTGAGGTTTTTATAAGTCACTCCCGCCAAATCTATCTAGATCTGCAAGAATAGAATCGCAAAGTTAAAGGCGAGAGACAACTATAGATGCAAAAAGAGGGAGTAGATTATGACATTAATATAAAAATAGAAGTAGCTGAATATGCGTAGGAACGGAATTGTTATGAAGAAAGCTCTAGAGTTCCTTTCTAGATCCATCAAAAGTCAGTTCAATATTTAATATGCTAACGGGTTGTTCTACTCTTTGAAGACACACAGTAGGGCCGGGCCATAAATCATACATATATGTAATGCTCTTTAATATATTCATTTTATTTTATATAATGATGTATTTAGGTTAATTAAAATTACAGAAATTCTGTTCTAACACCTGTCTAGATTTTCTTAATCAATCAATATTAAAAACAATTTAATTTTTTTTTTTAATCATTAATTTAAAATATAATAACAACATATATATATATATATATATATATATATGCTGCTAACAACACCTATACTACACACTATATAATATATATATATATATATATATGCTGCTATATATATATATATATATATATATAATCTATATATATATATATATATATATATATATATATACTCGAACAATTCTGGAATCTTCTTGAAAACAATATTGTGAAATAAATAAATTATTAGTGTTTTTCCCCTTAATGATTAGGTGAAATAACTCAGAATTTACAAACTCTCCACCTTCCTCTGAAAGGGAAATCTAAAATTAAGAAATAATAATAAATTCAAATTAAAAAAAAACATCAATACTTCGCAACAGGGTTATTTGGTTTAAATCATTTAGTTTAAAACAACATGGGTTGGTTTAAACCAATTAAAAAAACATTGTTTTTGTTTTTTTTTTTATATAGCTAATATTTCAACATTAGTTACTAAATTTAAAAAAAAAAATTTTTATGAAAAATATGATAACAATAAGCAAACACTAAAAACTTTTTATCATTTTCTTTTTAAATTAGAAAATTGCTATTAAAATGTTAAAGTGAATAAACATTTTTAGGGATTAGTTCCGAAGTTATATTTGAGAGGAAAGGTTTCTTCAAACAGTTTATCTTTCCCAAACTTTTTATATATTGCAAATTAAAAGCTTATCATTCACATTTATTCATAATTTCAATTTGCTGATTTAAAAAACACTGTGTTAATAGTATTCAAGATTTTTCCATATATATATATATATACAACATATATATATATATATAACATATATATATATATATATATATATATATATATATATATATATATATATATATATTCTTCTTATATATATATATATATATATCTTTATATATATATATATATATATATATATATATATATATATATATATAATAATAAAAACTATATTTTCTATATATATATATATATATATATATATATATATATAATATATATATATATATATATATATATATATATATAATATCTTTTTATATATTTAACACTACTATATATATATATATATATATATATATATATATATATATATACTATATATAACATATATATATATATATATATATATATATATAACATAACTATATATATGTAATATAATATATATATATATAATTTATATATTTAACAACAACATAACAACATATAACAATATAATATATATATATATATATATCTTTATATATATATATATATATATATATACTTCTTTATATATATATATATATATATATATATTATCCTCCAGTGGGTGAAGGCCAGAGGCTTACCAAATTCAATTGAAGCTTTTGAAAACTTATTAACCAGAGCCAAATTAAAGCCTGACATGCTCCAATACGCAGCTCTTGAAATTGTGTAAATCAAAGGAAGTTGGGAAAAAGTTAAATGGAGTGTGTTCCAGACTTTACCAGTGGAGTACATATAAGATTGAGCATAGCAGTCATGAGTCAGGTATGGTTCAGAGTGTTGGACGGAGAAAGGATGAAAGTGTCTGAAATAGGAGTGGTAGGAACTCTCCTCAAGGAAGGAGGTACATGGCTGGTAAATTAAAAAAAGCAATTGTAATAACAATAGAATAAGGAGAGCGATGCAACAGTTCGGCTGCTAGAAAGATTGGAGAAAGTTAGTAAGGATAGCTGAGTTAAGGAGTCGACAAGTCTTAGATTACTCTTTATCAAGGAGAGAAGTATGTGTGGAACCATCCCAGATAAGTGATTCATACTCTATACAAGGGCAAACAACGTCCCTATACATAGCTAGCAACTGGGGTGGTGAGAAGAGATCGAGAAAGGGCCTCGGAACATCCAATTTCCTAGAAACCTTCTGAAAAGAACATAATGTGGTCCTTCTAGGGAAGATCACTAGAAAAGAAAATATAAAGAATAATAAGAACAGAAGAAGATTAGAGTTGTATTTTCAAATAATGTATTACATTTGAGTGGAAGATTATGTCAAGTAAATAGATAGAGCAGCTGAGTTATTGAGGCATTGAAAACAATAATGTTTTCTTTAACACAACTATAGATACGAGAAAGATCAGTGGTCTGTGGCTTCAAGGATACCCTATTAGCATCATTTATTTGCTGTCGAGTGAGTCCTCTTTCAAATAGGAAGAAGTAATGATGAGCTGTAGAGCTATCAGCCTAAGAATGGAAAGGAGACACAGTAATAGATAGATCATTGATTAAAAAATAAAAAAGTTGTGGATAGAACAGAATTATGATGAACATCATCACTATGGATAAATTTAAAGAAAAAATGGTGGCTATCTCCAATAGTAGCCATAAAACCACTGGAACGGAAGTTAAGAGAAGATTACAAAGAGAAGGATAAATACTGAAAGTGGGAAGTTTAAAAATTAAAGTTTTGTGCTAGAGTTTATCGAATGCCTTCATCGATATGTCTTGCGCCACATAAAAAGATTCACCGAAATATATATATATATATATATATATATATATATATATATATATATATATATATATATATGTATATATATATATATATATATATATATATATACTATATATATATGTATAAATATATATATATATATATATATATATATATATATATATATATATATATATATATATATATATATATATATATATATCTCTATATAATAACATATATATATACTATATATACATATATATATATATATATATATTTAAATATATAATATATATATATATATATATATATATATACCTACACCTATATATATATATATTTATATGCTCCTCCACAAAAAAAACATATATACCCACTAAAAAAATAAAAATATATTTTTTTTTTTTTTTTTTTTTTACAGAGATAAACACCGTCATCACGTGGTTTCCTAATACAAGGGGGGTGTACTAATTACAACGTCCAGTGGGACGACCAACCAAAGAGGAGAATATCACATTCCCGCGACCAGTTGCGAACCTGGGACCCTCTTTGTGGGCAGGGTGCTTTAACACTGAGCTATCGGGCACTTTTATATAAATAAATAAATATATTTAAAAAAAAAAAAAACATATAAATATACAAATATTTTAAATAAATAAATATATAAAAACAAAACATATATATAAAAATATAAATATCACGTTATTATTATTAATAATTATCACCATTACTATCACTATCATTATTATCACCATTATTATAATTATTATTATTATTATTATTATTATTATTATTATTATTATTATTATTATTATTATTATTATTATTATTATTATTATTATTATTATTATTATTATTATTATTATTATCACTATTATTATTATTATATTTCACACAAAATTCACTATATTATAGTATTGATCATTACTTCACTTCACTTCATATACTTTTATATATAATTATTATTAAAAAAAGAAACCGTTGAGGAAGTCTCCTGCTCCTGGTAACTGCAAAGATGAGGCCCTCTTCTTTGGGCAAAGATCAAGAGGCGTCGAAAATCCAATAAGAGACGTAGTTCAAGCAGAATTCTCTATCATATGGCCAAATGACTAAAGTAAATTCCAAAATTTCAAAAAAGAACAGATATCGAAAGTTATGCCACTCCACATCCAATTATTATTTATTTATTAATTATAATATTTACTTATTATATATAATCTAAAAGTGAATTTTAAAAATCGTAAATTATTTTTCTCATTTTGCGAAAATTTTCAAACTCCTTTAACTGGCATTCTGATCTAGTCCAAATGATAGCTAAACCATGGTTAAAAACTCCGGCAAATGTGATAGGGGCAGATGGAAGTAGAGCTCTTACTAAGTCCTTACACTTTGCTTGTCCCTTCTCTTCTAATTTCTTCTCTTTCCTTCTGATCTTAATCCAACTTGCTTCGACGACCTCTGGATCATATATATATATATATATATATATATATATATATATATATATATATATATATATATATATATATATATATATATATATATATATATATATATATTTATATATACTTTTATATATATATATATATATATCTATATATAAAAAATATACACTTTATTATATTATCTGATTCCCCAATCTAACTTTATATTGCATACCTAAAAAACAAAAAAAAACATGACCTTATTGTTTGTATGTTTTTTAAGTACAATACCCTACTTTGCTATAACAAAATTTACCTTACATATGCATAAATTTTCATGAAATGAAAATTTTTTTAGTAATTGAAAATCAATAATTTGGAAATTAATAAAACTTCATTTCTTACTATTAATTCTTCATAAACTACTGTAATATTTTCTTTTATAGATGATTCATTTTATTTAATTAATTAAAGGTAAGAGTATCCTTAGAAGGGTAACTGACAGGAAATAATAATATACACAAAATCAGTAGAGCGAGAGGAGTCTCAAGTCAAGGGGCTGGGGTTGGATCTCTCACCTGCATCCTAGGTAACAACTGCCAGAGCAGCTCCCCTCTTAGAATGACGTGCGACCTCTTATTAAAAAAAAGTACCTAAAAAAAATATATCAATATATATCAATATATCAGGTATATTCAATACAATAATATCTGAACTATCTCTTAATGTTTATGGTAAATCTTCCTTTCTATTAATGTTCTTTTAATCAATACATAAATTAATTTTAATTAAATAAATAATATTTCTTATTAAAAACTTTGCAGAACAATTCATGCCTAAACGAGGGTAAGCTTCGGTTTCTAAATAAGTCAAGTTGAAACAGTCTCTATACCTTAATAAAATACAAATGGCCTCATATATTTATATATAAAAAGTACTTATAAAGTCTCAAAGTCTTTGCAGTACTTCTTATAGTAAGTATCAAAGTCGTGCAGTACTTCTTATAAAAGTCTCAAAGTCTTTGCTACAAAGATATAAAAAAAAGCATAAAATAAATTTTAATCGTTTTCTTTTCTGTTTGAAACCATTTTAATGGAGAAGGTACATCCTGAATCCAAATTACATTCACATTTTATTAACTTTCATCAAACAACAACAAAATTTGGATAGTCTAAACTCTAAACCACTTTTCTTCACAAATTTTGACATGTAATCCATTCTTTCTTGTTCAAATTTGGATAGTTTAATCCGTCTGACCTATTTTTATGTCAAATTTTGACAGTATAGCTCACTTTCTGACCAATTTCTGACAGAGTCTAATCCAACATTTATTGTGCAATTTGGGTAGTTTATCAACTTTCCTGTCCATATTGGGACAGTTCTAGTCACTTTTCCAAGTCTAAAACTACAAAGTCCTAAATCCTTTTTCTTGGCCCACTCGGTACATTACTAGCAGTCAGAGTTGGTCAAAGAACACAGTTTAATAAATTGAGATTGCAGGCATACGAGCACAAGCTCTCTATAACATTAAAAGTTGTTGTTTTTAACCCTTGTTTAGGGCTTCAAGTTTCTTCATTATTAGCTCCTAAATATGGTTAAGTGGTAACAAGTGTGTGCCCAATTATGAAAATAGTATACATTCCTCCATAAAACAAATACATTACCATTGAGATCCTCAATATCTTGCACAGGTTATGATAAATTGTTTCAGTTGCAATATCAAAACTCAGATATTTTTTCATTTGAGGTGAAAAAGTAAAAAAAAATACAGTGATGAATGAATTCTTTTATTCTAGCAAACTGTATGTATGTGATGAACATTGAGATACATATGTATATAATATATATATATATATATATATATATATATATATATATATATATATATATAACTATATATATATATATATATATACATATACTATATATATATACAAATATACTACTATATATATATATATATAGCACCAACAACATATATATATATATATATATATATTGAGCAAAAAGGAAAAGCTTGACCAAAAAGTCAAAAAGATAGATAGATAGATAGATAGATAGATAGATAGATAGATAGATAGATAGATAGATAGATAGATAGATAGATAGATAGATAGATAGATATACAAAAATCCCACGGATAATTTAAAAAAAAGGTTAAGTACTGCTTTATTTATATTCTAATCCTCATGACCAAGCCGCTTCTTAAAATAACTTCCGCGAATACGATCTAAATAGAAAAACAGTTGAGACTTAGTTGTAAGTGTGACGTCACGAATATGTGTGACGTCATACTAAAATCATTAATAGGCTGAAAATTTGCCAAATTCATTCCCAGTAAGCACCAGCATGACTTTTAAAAGATACCTCTACAGTTATAATGTTATATACACAAATAACACTATATATATAATATATATATAGGAACTTTCTCCTTTAAAAGGATGTTAACAAATATATATCGAACGAGCGATGTAATCGATTTTTCGATTATTTCAAGGTAATAAAGCTGAGGGTTGACAAAAGTTTTTTTTTTACACACTAAAGGCAAGATTAAATCGACAAGATGTCAAAGAGTCAGGGTCTCTCGGCACTCAGCGGGGGACGACGGGGGACCCGTCCCCCTCATCCTCCGTCGGCTCCGACATAACAAAATAAATAAAAAAAATTAAAACAAAATTAACATATAAAAATTAACTTATAAGACTATAGATTGACGAACTTGAAAACTTCTTCTATTGGCGGTTTAAGGATTAATACATCACAGTGCATGGGTAGATGATTAGTGTTAAGCGATATTTCGATATCTGATATTTTTATGTAACATCCTTTTTAATGCAAATTATTTTATACTTATATACTATACTATATATACTATAATATATATATATATATAACAAATATATATATATATATATATATATATATATATATATATAACTTATATATATATATATACTACATACTGTATATATATATATATATATATATGGTGATAGTGGTTTGAGGTCCAAAAAAAATCAATCATATCTCAAAAACTACAAAGCTACAGGGAAAAGGAATTGCTGGAATGGGTTAATTTAAGGGCGGAAAAAAAAAAAAAAAAAAAAAAAAAAAAAAAATCTCAAAAACTACAATAGCTACAGCGAAAAGAATACATTTTTGGAATCCTGGTAAAATTTTAGATAAGAAAATGTTAAAAAATAAAAAAATAAAAAATATTATTGTTAACAGTACTAGTAATATGATTAGAGAGCTTATTTAGGGAACCTTTTATTGGTTACTCGTTAAAATAAATAGACTTTCTATTAAATTTTCTTTTTCTTTTACTAAAGAAAGTCCTATACCCCACCGATGGCAGGAGTTGGGGTCTCTCGGCCTTCCGAGGAACTACGGGGTAGGACTAATTCCCCCTCCGGGGAGGGTCTCGCTCTTTGGTATTTGGGTGTCGCAGGGGTCCCCCTCCCTACGGGGTATGAAAAACCATCCCCCTATGTTCCCCGTCGGCTCAAACCCCTTTACGTGTAATACCTTTACAAATAATATATATATACCATATGTGTAACCATGCTCTAAAAAAAAATTTGCCAATATTTATTTTATTTATTTATTTATTTATTTATTTTACATTTTCTAACTAGGTACACAAGGATTCTTAAAATGTAATTCTTCGCTAACCTATGTGGTTACGAATCATAATTTTTTTTTGGTTCCGCAATAAATTTTGCCAGGATTCCAACAATGTATTCCTTTCCCTGTAGCTATTGTAGTTTTGAGATATGGATCGATAGTTGTCACTCTAAACCAAATATCACCTATATATATATATATATATATATATATATATATATATATATATATATATATATATATATATATATATATATATATATATATATTTCATATATCTATACTCTGCTCATATACTCTGCCTGTATATATATATATATATACTATATATATATATATATATATATGACCTTATGAGTTCTGGCGCAGATAAATATGCTTTCTTTTTTTAACTTTTTTTTCCATGTATTGTTAGTATATGATACTAGCAATTAATTAAGAAGCTGATGAGAAAGATTCGAAATTTGAAAGTATTAAAAATTGAATAATAAAGTAAGTAAAAACGTTCATTTTGCATGAGAAAGAAAAGGAGATTTAGTGCTAATACGTGAAAGAATTCAAGGTAGGGTAAAAAATAACGTTTCTGCCTAAAATAGGTTCTGCATTGTTTTTTTTTTTTTTTTTCATATATGGATTCTGTGTATACATAACAAAACATATCATAACCAGAACTTAGAGGGCAGTAAACAGCAACCTATCATATATGGATCAACGGTGCAGTAAATCTTACATAACCAATATGGATCGACGATGCAGTAAATTTCGACCTAACCTACATGGATATACTTTGTCGTAACAGTTTTTCTCTTGTTTTCGGATAAGATTTTTGCACTACAGAAAATATCGCGAGACGTCGCTCTCTCCCGGGCGCTGAGAAACGTACGATGCGTAAAAAAGTACGATTTTATTAAATATATACTTACTTTTTTTGTTTTGTTTTTTTAATTTTTTGATCCTGCTCATCGGCCCTCAAATTTATTGTTGGTATCATATAATAACAATATATGAAAAAAAAGTGTTAAAAATAAAAAACGTTTATCTGCGCCATGAAAGTACTTATATATATATATATATATATATAACATGCTATATATATATATATATATATATATATAACTTTATATATATATATATATATAAATATATATATATATATATATATACTTCTTCTTTATATATATATATACCAGTTTAACATACCAATATAACATATACAAAGTTTCATTATCTGTCGAAGTCGCGTTATATACTACTATATATATATATATATATACTTTATACCCTATATATATATAGATAATATATATATATATATATATACTATATATAATATATATATATATATATATATATATATATATATATATATATATATATATATATATATATATATATATATATATATATATATATATATATATATATATATAATTTATGGTGTTCTCTCAGGAGGCCTACGGCCTGTCAGTGTTGATTTTTTATGCTTTTTTGCTAGGTAGGTTGAAAATCGTCTTCCTCCCTCTGCCTCTGCATCCTTTCCGCAACAAGCCTTTTCGTCTCCCTCTTCACTATCTCTGCTCTGTTTCCTGCTATCACATATTCAGCTCTTCTCTGTTCTGTTCTTCCTCTCAACGACCTTCTCGTTTTCTTGTTCTTTTCACCCACTGCTCTCTTCACAACTTCATTCTACCACATATTGTGTTTCTTCCTCGCTCCTCCATTCCACTTCACTCCCAACATTTCTACCGCGGTTTCACAAATAATTTCCTGCAAATTCATGTTTATTTCTCCCACATTTGCCAACTTTTCCTTTATTTTCTCCACATATTCCTCTCCCTTCCCTTTCTCTTTCAGGGCTTCAACTTTAATTTCTTTCCTTTTTTCTCCAACCTGCCACTTTGTTTCCTGTTCTCTCACTCAGAGTCAAAACTGACTCTAGGAAGCACTTTAACATTTTCCACCGTCCTTAAACCTGAAATCAGACCCTATGAAATAGTTAATAATGGATTTTTGGTCAAAACTTTCTAAATATTTTTATATATATTTTTAGAGGGTGGGAATACTGTATGCAACACAGAATTCCCCACAAAAAACACGATTGCATACCTTTATTCAGGACATTATAATACAACAGATACAAGTTACAATAGGTGTTCAAAGTGCGCCCCCTCATCCCTGATACATGTGCGACACCTCCGTAAAATTGTCGCCGACCGGCATTCATCTGCTTACATATCTGCTAACGCTTGCCTGATTCTTTCCTTCAGTTTCCGAACGTCATTGACTGAGGTTATGTATATGACATCTTTGATTGCACCTTAGGCAAAGAAGTCCAACGGCGAACGTGGAGGCCAGGCAATAGGCGCTCCTCAACCTATCCATTGTACAGGGTAGTTAATATTAAGCCAGGTGCGTGTGTCTTTGGCAAAGTGGGCTGGGCAGCAATCCAACTGAAACCACATGGGACTTAGATTTAACACGGGTATATAATCAAGTAGCACTCCCAATCCATTCCAGAGGAATTGAAGGTAGTTCTGGGCGTTCAGGCTGTCATTTAGAAAATAGGGACTGAGTAGTTTGTGCCCAGTAATCCCAGCAACACATTACGTATAAATTAGGGCTGGTAATGGTGCTCCCTGATTGCATGAGGATTCTCCTGCTCCTACAGGTGACTGTTCCTCTGGTTGTGAGTGCTACGTCTACTGCAGATGGCTTCGTCTGTCCACAACACTGACTCTGGGAAAGGTCTGTTCTTATTACACTGCCCGTTGAACCATTCACAGAAGTAGCGTCGACGTTCTATTTCGGTGGGCAGTAAATGCTGTACACGTTGCAAATGATATGCATGGCGTCCATCCGCAGCCAGTGTTCTCCATATTGCTGAACGTGGAGCAGCAAGTTCGGCCGCCGTTCTACGTACACTCGATGACGGGTTTGCGTTAAAATACCGGAGAATATTATGGGACACGATAGCGGTGGCGAAGTACCTCAAAAACTCCATCTGCTATGCCAGCTGGTCTAAATGTCCCAGTATCACATAGTTTCTGATACGTCCTCGTGAAAACAGACCTATGTGGCAACCGTCCGTTGGATACCGAACGTCATATGCAAGCCTCACGTCACTTGCATTCACGTCACAGAATCCGTACACGTACACAATATCGGCATACTCCCTGCTGGAATACGTGTGGGGCATCGAATAATGTATGTAATATTATGATACACGAATATTACGACACAGCAATATTAAGACAATGATGTGAGCGGTGGAGATGTCACACTTGTATGCTGATAAACTCACCCTGCGATAGGTTATCGCTTGACTTATTGCAGAGGTACAATTTCGCTGGTTTTCATTTACCCACATACTGCCTCCATATATCGCGTCTCGTACGTTAGTTTGCCGGTGCCTCAATATTTAACTTATACAGTTAACTTATACAGTGAGTTATATCTCCGTAACGAAACGATAACGAGCATACATGTATAGTGTAATATGATCCTATTTTTCATTAATGCACCCGCATATGAAGTGTTGCCATTTCATTCTGGAACACCCTGTATATATATATATATATATATATATATATATATATATATATACTCCAGAGTGCATAGATATATATATAACTGCTACTATATATATATATATATATATATATATATATATATATATATATATATATATATATATATATATATATATATAAGATATATATATATATATATTTAAATATATATATATATATATATATACTATATACCTATATATACTATATATATATATATATATATATATATATATATCTCCTCATATAACATATCCTCCAGTGGGCAAGGCCAGAGGCTTACCAGGCTAACGGTTTGGAAAAAATCCGGATCAAATTTAAAGATTGACATACACTAAACAGCATTTGAAAGTGTACAAATCAAAGGAAGTTGGAAAATAGATAAAGTTAATTTGTTCCATACTTTACCAGCGAAGTACATATAAGATTGAGCATAGCAGTTAAGTCTCGGGTTGGAGAGTTGGAAGAGAAAGGAAAAAACTTTCTAAAATAGGAGTCGCAAGAACTTTCCTCAAAGAAGAAGGTACAAGGCTGGAAAATTCAGAGGAACAATGGAAGTCGTAATAGCAGTAGTATAAGGAGAATGTGATGCAACAGTACGAGGGCTTGAAAGATTGGAGATTCTAAGTAATAGCAGGTGACTTAACAAGCTTTGACTACACTTTAACAAGGAGATCAATATTCGTGGAACCACCCCAGATATGTGATTCAAACTCAATACAAAGGCACACAGCCACCCTATGCAGAGCTAACAATTGGGGGGTGGTGAGAAGAAGTTTCAAAGTTCCATCAGAACATTCAACTTCTTAGAAGCTTGTTAAAAAGAACATAATGTGATCCTTCTAATAAAGATCATGAGAAAAGCAAATATCAAGAATATTAAGAACAGAAGAAGGTTAGAATTTTGGTCTTAAAGAAGATATTATAGTTGTGTGGAAGATTATGTCTAATAGATAGATGAAGAAATCGAGTTATTGAGGTAATTAAAACAACCCTGTTTTCCTTATCACATCTAAAGGTACAAGAAAGATCAGAAGTATGTTGCATCAAGGCTACCCTCCAAGCATCATTTATTTGCTGTTGAATGGGTCGTCTTTCAAACTGGAAGGAGCAATGATGATTGTACTTATCAGTCTAAAAGTGGATAGGAGAGAGTAACAGAAAGATCGTTATGCAACATAGAAAAAGAGTTTGGGATTGAACAGAACTATGAGGAACACCACTATTGATAGATTTAAAGGATGAATGGTGGATATCCACAACAGCAGTCATTTCTAGAACGACTGGAACTGACTTCAAGAGAAGGTTACAAAGAGAAGGATAAATACTGAAGGAGGGAGTTTTGAAATCAAAGCTTTCTCCCAGACTTTATCGAAAGTCTTCGATGTGTCTAGCGCCACGGCAAAAGATTCACCGAAATGTGGAAGGTTCTGAGGACTAAGAGACACAAGAGAAAGGAAAGAAAATCACAAGTTGAGTGCTCCTTACAGAAGCCGTGCTTGCAATCAGAGATAAGATTAGAAGATTTAAGATATTTCTAAATCTTAATCTTAAGAATAGATTCAAAAAATTTAAAAAAAACAGAGGTTTATGCGATAGGACGATAGTTGGATTGTTGACTGGGGCTCCATATAATACCCATATAATCTCTGAGAAAACGTACAAATAATCTCCAAGAAAACATAAATATTCTCATAGCGATGAAAAACGTTCTCCAATTTCTGTGTATACTTACAAATATTCTCCAATAACGATGAAAAATAATACCCAAATAATCTCCAAGAAAACTTACAAATATTCTCCAATAACGACGAAAATATAATACCCATATAATCTCTAAGAAAACCTACAAATAATCTCCAAGAAAACATAAATATTCTCCAATAGCGATGGAAAAATAATACTAAATAATCTCTAAAAAACTTACAAATAATCTCCAAGAAAACTTACAAATATTTTCCAATAACGATGAAAAATAATACCCAAATAATCTCCAAGAAAACTTACAAATATTCTCCAATAACGATGGAAAAATAACAATCAAATAATCTCCAAGAAAACTTACAAATAATCTCGAAGAAAACTTACAATTTTTTTCCAATAACGTGGAAAAGCAA
>JABUQX010141264.1:30000-32500 GCA_015478945.1 Trachelipus rathkii
TCATTGTCTAAAATATTTGTTGTACAGCGACGTGAAGGGTAAATGAAATAAGTGAACATAGAGAGGAATGGATACCGAAATAAAGATGTTTTGGAAATCAAAGTATTTTGGCTATGTCGAAAGCATTGCATGTGTCCAGCGAACACCAAACTACAGTCAGAGAGATTGGCAAAGATCACCAGTTGAGTGTTAAGTGTTGAGTGTTGAGTGTTGAGTGTCGATCTCAGAAAAGTTTAAAAGAATTTAGATGCTTACCGCTTTAAAGGTGTTCAAAAATTTTGAAATATTGTTTTTTTTTTAGCATTAATAATTTAAATATTTCATATGATCGACGAAGTACATGCTTTGATGATAATACTGGCAAATTAATAGGACGATTGTAGGTTACCGACTATCTGAATCGTGCAGTGGTTACTGTATGTGGTGGTACGATATGACATTTTGATTCTCAGACGCAGATAGTGCCAGTTCGAACAAGAATGGACATGTGTCTTTGTCCTCTCCATTATATATATAATATATATATATATATATATATATATATATAACTTAATATATATATATATATATATATATATACTATATATATTACCCTAACTATATATATATATATATATATATATATATACTACCATACTACCACTATATATATATATACCTCGTGTTTTATATATGTTTCTTCTTGATCCCGCTTTATCTGTGTTGTTGTTTCCGTGATGAACCCTAAACCCTGTGTTTCTCAAACCCCCATTTACTCTCGAAGAACCCCTCTACGCGCTATCCCTCCACACACACACACACACCTTCAAATATTTCACACTCCAGACTTTATTGTTCTAATTTTTATGTGATTAATATATATATATATATATATATATATATATATATATATATATATATATATATATATATATATATATATATATATAATATATATATATATATATATATATAATATATATATATATATATACTCTTATATCTCCACCATATATATATATATATATATATATACTACCCACGTTCCCCTCCTATGAGAAGCGAGCGACCTAGAGATTTTCCAACACAACTGTTGGCCGGGCCCAGGATCTGCTAAAGTAAACGCAACAAAGTTGCATCTTGTGTTCGTTAAGTCAGAGCAGTCTAGTAAGAAATATTTTGTGAAGTCTTTTGTTTGGAAAGGACATCCTTGACAGTGGGGGAGGAGGCATTATGAAATCTAGATTTATATTCCTGAGGGGAAGGATGGTGTGCAGAGCAGATGCGCGACTGCAATAAGAGTGATTGGCTGTCCAATATTTGTTCTGCAGGGCATATTTAAGGTGGACGTCCTTGAAGTATGGTGTTAACTGGGTATGCGGATATTGTTCTTTGGGTTAACTGGGTATGAATTTGTTTAATAATGGGGGTACCTGGCTGTGTAGGGGAAGCATGTTGTTTATGTTAGAACTTAGAATAGTTCAGTGCTTGTGTAGTTTTCTTCCTTCAAGGTGTAGTAGGTAATCAACTGAGAGTGATCTACAATAAAATTGATATAGGTGTGGAGGTAAGACAGCCCGTTATTATTCTGAGAGCTATAAGAATGTACAGCTGGAGAAATTAGTTCCTGAACAGTTTTTTTTTCAAATATTTTAATCATATGAAATTATGTTTGCAATCATAATGCAAAATATAGTGTTTGCATTGACAACGTGACGTGCTAGGTAAGCTTTATTCTTTATTATCATGGCAATACATTAGTTTGCGTCATGATTGCAAACATAAAATCAAATTATTAAAACATTTAAAAAGGAAACTGTTCAGGAACTAATTTCTCCAGCTGTACATCCTCAGGTAAGCCAAATATCAGAAAAAGATTAGTCAGAGAGCTAGTCGCGGTATTGACATAATCCACAATATTTGGTTTTTGGTGTATGGGTAGTATAGATTCCGATGTTGTTTATAATGAGACCATATAAAAAGCCTTACTTTTACATTTTCCTACAATTTTTTTTTATATTTTTGAAACAAAATATTACATTTAGACGAATTTTGTTTTATGGAAAGGTTAAAACATTCCATGAAATTAATATTTTTATCATAACTATCGAAAATACGAGATAGTGTAGGATACTCTTCTATTTTAATTATTTAATTAATTTTAATTCTTTGAGAATCGGAATTGATATGAAAGTTATAACCATGTGGCTTGTGGGTTTAGCCATCGAGTTATCCAGAAAGAATATTGAAATCTACGAGTAAATCTTTCGATTCAAAAAATATGAGCTGAACTGTGATAAATGATTTCAAAGAACTAGTATTATTTGCCATATATCTATAAGGCTAGGTAAGAATGTTACTTGAGAAGATAAGAGTCTATTGTTTTTGTTGTATGTAAAATAATTTGACTTTGAAATATTGAGTGCAACATCATAGTTATCATCAGTGTTGCTTAGATCTCTAAGGGCCACTCCATTTTAATACCATTTAAAGGATTTGCGGCTTAGAAGAATTAGCTATA
>JABUQX010141264.1:47500-50541 GCA_015478945.1 Trachelipus rathkii
ATAAATTGGTGAAACTAGTTTTAAACAATTTTGTTATTTTTTATTTTATTTATCATATCAAAAGTATCAAAATTGTTTAAATAATGAAAATGTCTCTTACAGCGCTTATTAGCGCCCGGTAGCTCAGTGGTAGAGCACTCGTCCAATCAAAACAATGATATCCAGGTTCGAAATTGGTCGGGCGTGAGAATGTGAACTTATTCTCTTCTTTGGTTTAGCTTCATCCTTGAATAGGGCTCTGCCCGTGAGTGGTGGTAGTTGTAAAAAAGGAAAAAAAAAAAATCATTTCTAGCGGGGTCAAATTCGTCCCAGGTAAATGAACTATTTATTGTGCTGATAAAAAAAAATTTTAATTTTAAAAAATTTTCAATTATTTATAAAAAAGAAAGTACATATTTAACTCGGTTATTAACAACTTTAATATTTATTCAAAGAGGATATATATATGCACGAACTTTATGCTGTTTATTTACTCTTTGTTAGCATTTTGAAAGTTGTCTTCTGCACTTCCGTTCCAAATACCAACCAGTCTTGCGGAATCTAAAACTAGCATCTCTCTATCTCTTTGTGGCGTATGCAGGGAGGAGGGTGGGCTGCGGGGTTACATTTTCCCACTCCGAAATTTTGATATAATCAAAATTTTATCAAAATTTCAAATTAAAGCAATGAAAAATGAGTAAAATCAGAAAAAAATCGACACTGAATGCGCCAGTGATCCATCTTTGGACGATAATTTTCTAACCGATAGGTCGAATTATCGTTTTCGATTTAATGAATGTTTAAAGATCGATCTTTCCTAGCTTTGCAAGAGAGATTTTGACATTACGAAACCGTCTTACACTTTATATTTGTCTCGCAATGTATTAACGTTTTCTATTACGCCATTTTGAGTATTTTTTTTCAGTATGCTTGTAACTTAATTTATCATCGTTTTTTAGATATTTTTTACCTAAATTTTAATTTATACAATGGCAAATGTTAATTAAATACTGCCCTTTATAAAGTTATTTTTAAAGTTTTTAAAATAAAATAAATTTTGTTCATGAATATGAATTTTTAAAATAAAATTGTTATTGTTAAAATTAATTGACAGAAAATGTTTAAAATTTAGAATAATGAAGTTGGGGCATAAAAGTTTATATTTTAATTTTTAAATTAAGTTATAAGAAATTGGTGTCTTCAATACTTCAGTCATGTGTCACTTTTCATTGACCAGAAGAGAAAAACAGCTCTGTTTTTATGGGAGAACCTCACGAGCTCTCACGGCTAGTGGTTGGCTTGTCTTGAACTCGTAAGGACATAAAAAGAGGTATTTTGTTTCCCCAGAGAGACGACTTTTGTTGGAGTAGTTAGCTCTCGGACACAGAACAAACAAAAAAAAAAAAAAAGAAACTAATAAAAAAAAAACAAGCTAGTAACAAATGGTCGACAGGTAAAATGTTCGACATTTCCAAAAAACGTTGAGTTTCTCTAACTAATCAAACAAAACTTACCCTAACTAACAACTTAACCTAACTTAACCTAACCTAACCTAACCTAACCTAACGCCTGTACGGGAAATTTTTTTGATGTCGTGTTCATCATTTGGACTAGTCCCCAAAAAAGAGTGAGTAACGGTGGCTTGAAAGGTTTCGAGCATTTACAAAGGCCTATGTTAGTTAGTTTTTTGGTGTCTTCAGAAACGATATTTGGCCTAATAAAATTGGCGACCTTTCATTACTTTTAATATATTTAAACCATTATAAAAGTGTCTTTTAACCCACAGAGCTAAAAAATATAATTCTGATCCTTATGTACAAGTTATATAAAGGTTAATTTCGATCTTTTTGATTTTGTAGCTTATACCATTTACCGTTCAATTATTTAAATTAAATTATCCATCGTTGGTAGCAATCAAAATCCAGGATATATATATATATATATATATATATATATATATATATATATATATATATATATATATATATATATATATATATATATATATATATATAAAAAAATATGTATGTCGGTGTATATCTTTACATTTAAAATAATCGTATATTCCTAGAGCATGTTTCGAAGAATTTTATAATTACTCTACATTGGAAACTATTTAGAAAAAGTAAATAATAATAATAATAATAATAATAATAATAATAATAATAATAATAATAATAATAATAATAATAATAATAATAATAATAATAATAATAATTTTTCTACTAATCTTTTTATATATCTTTCAACTCCTACACTCGTCCCTTAAGAATATAATTTTCTCTTGATATATATGTATATATATATATATATATATATGTATATCTAGATATATATATATAAATAAATCTGATAAAAACTTATATATATATATATATATATATATATATATATATATATATATATATATATATACATACACATATATATATATATATATATATATATATATATATATATATATATATATATATATATATATATATATATATATATATATATATATATATATATATATATATATATATATATATATATATAATGAATTCTGGTCATCTGAACATAGATAATTGGGCATCCGCCCATATGGAGGGAAAAAAAATTGGGCAAAATAGTAAGAAATAAATAATTATAATAATTTACTTTTTATTATTATTAGACCAGAATTTTACTTTATAGAGGAATGAAGGAAGATAGTGGGTCAGTGCCATTCGTTGGTCACAGGCATCTTGCATGGAACTAGATAAATTTTATAGAATTATTAAAATAATAAATTTATATATGAATTAAATCAGACTAAATATGAATTTTTTTTTAGTAAGCTTTGGTAAAAATATAAGGGTTTGTTTGCATTACCATACATATTGTGGTACTACCATACTGTGTGCAATTTAAGTTTCAGATATAATAATTAAATAAGTAGGTATATAGTGTTTAATAATAATTAGAATGTTTATTATCACAATAGTAATTTTTTTTGTTTAATTGAGGCAGCAACTTAATTAGGACGAGTCGTGTAATATATATATATATATATATATATATATGTATATATATATATA
>JABUQX010141265.1:0-5000 GCA_015478945.1 Trachelipus rathkii
GTTGTACTGGTTCAATCAAATTTGGGTGTTTAACCGTTTTTCGCATTTATCATTGAAACGCTTTCGCGTTTTCGTGCGCCGCTTCACACACACACCATACGTACACAAATTCACATCCATATATATATATATATATATATAACATATATATATATATATATATATATATATATATATATAACTACTATATATATATATATATATATATATATATATGCCTCATATATATATATATAAATAATAACAACCTTATATATGCTATGCTGCTGCTGCTGCCTGCTCTCTTGCTGCTGCCTATATATATGTATATGTATAACTTATATATAACAATATATATATATATATATATATATATACATATATGCATACTTTATCTTAGAAACTGATTTAAATATTAATTAAGATTTTGGGTATATTGTTGGTGATTTGTGGTTGTTTTGTTTCGTATTTTTTATTATGCTTATGAATAGTTGGTGATAAGATATATATATATATATATATATATATATATATATGCACCTTATATATATATATATATATATATATATACTGCTGCTGCTGCTGCTGTACTTATGTGCGCTCTCAAATGAAAGATGTATAATAATATATATGTATAACCTTTAAAACAATATATTATATATAACATAATATATATATACATGCTAACGTAACTGATTTCTCACATACATATATATATATATATATATATGTATTTTTTTTAATAAATATATATATAATGATAACCTTATAATATGTATATATATAACATAATATATATATATATATGCTAACATAATAACCAATAATATATATATAATATATATACTCTTTTTTCTATGCTATATGTATGTATATATATATGTTTTTGTATAATCTTCATGCACACATAAACCCATATCTGTATATATCATATATATGTATATAATAACTTTTAATAATGTAGGACAAAAAATGCAACATATATTATATATATATATGCTGCTCAACCTTATATATTTTATATATATCTATACATAATATATAACAACTATATATATATATATCTATATATATATAACTAACTATATATACTAATACTATCTGCTGCTATATATATATATATATATAGTGGTGGTGATTAGTGATGTTAAGTTGTATTGTGTCTAAAGTATGTTCGCCTTTGAGAGTGTTATAAGTGTTAAAATGATTTATGAAGAAAGTTTCTATGAGTTTCCTTTTTTGTTGGTTTGAAATGTGTATTAGTGGTTGCATTGTATCTTAAGAATTGAAAAATTGCCAACACAACCAACTACAAAAATAACCTCAGGAAAGAAGAAGAAATTTAATCATAGTTGTAAAAGAGAAACGCGGGAATAAACATAGACAACTGAAGAGGTTTCGAATGGAACGAAAGCTTTTGTCATTTCACTTTTATTTCTACGTGTTGTGTTGAACATCCAATTAATAAGAGAAAAATGTATCTCATAGCTTTAAATATAGTTACCTTTTATTTGCAAAATTGTTTTTTAATTCGGAAATAATAATATGTGAAATAATTAAATAAAACAGTTCTAATTATTACATCGTCTGATTAATGAAACAAAGGGTGATAGAAATATTTTATTACGAAGAAACTACTATAACAGGAGTTAATCTAATAGCCTCTTCAGCAGCCTTAGCAGCCTTTCTAGCAGTCTTAGCAGCTCTCCTAGCGCATGTCATGCCTGGCTAGCCGCGCGCGCGCAGCCAGCCAGCAGCAGCAGCAACAGCGCCTGCTGTAGCAGCATAACAGCAGCCAACGCTCTGCTGTATGCTGCTGCTTCTTCTATGTAACCATAGCAATGGCCTTAGCAGCCCTTATAGCAATAACCAGCTGCGTATATCATCATAACTATACGTCCCAAAGACAGCAACAGAAGTGATATATATATATATATATATATATATATATGTATAACAGCATGTGTATTTAGCAACAATAATAATGTGTTGGCTTGTAACCTTGTTGTGTATGCCAAGCAACAACCTTAGTAGTACAGCAGCAGCAGCCAGCTCTTCCAGCAACCCAGCTGCCCAGCAACTTGTTGCAGCCAGCCAGCACAGCAGCAGCAGCATATGTATCATGCTGTATGCTGTTGCTGTGCTTTAGTAACATAGCAGCCTTATGTAGCCAGCCTTAACAGCCTTAATAATATCCCAACCTTATTATGTATATATATATATATGCAATATAATAATAATATGTATGCCTTAACATGCTAATAACCAGCCTTAGCCTTATATATATGTTTTATATATATAATATGCATATATATAACATATGTATATATAACATGTAACCTTGTATATAACCTGCTGCTGCTGCTGCCCAGCAGCAGCTGCGCTGCTGCTGCTGCTGCCCTAGCTGCTGCTGCTGTAGCCTTGCTGCTCCAGGCGCCTCGCCTTAGCCAGCCTTTGCTACCTAACATGCTGTACCATATATATATATACTATCTTTATATATATATATATACTGCACTATATATATATATATCACAAGATGGGGGATTCTGTTTTTAACAGCGTGACAATTCCCGTGGTTCGTTTATTCGTAACTTTACAAAATACTACTGCTACTCAAATAAGTTGAATAAAATGTCCCAGAGTATGATGTTTTACGATCTTGGGTTTTCACTCTCTCCCAGATAAAAAGTCAACAGTATGAAACCTACACGAGTGTTATATGATCTTTAAGCTATTACTAAGTCGCAGCTGTACTATTCAAAAATCAATGATCCTTTACTTTCAGTAAGTAAACCTCTTCCAATAAGTAATAGTTCTTTAACCCAAATGAAAGTCGTTCTTGATATAACTAAACTTTCCTTTAAATAGTTCCAAAAAAGTTTCTCAAAGTTGTATGACTACTCTTCTATTGTTCTAATAGGCTTCTCCCTGGTTACTATCTATTCTTTCTCAAATTCCTTCTGAATAGTTACAAAAATTTCTGCTCCTCGTAAAAGGAAACTATAATCTTCAATTATCCTCCAATCCAATCGATAATTGCCAAACCTGGATTCTTCACACTATTGCAGTAGAGCTTTGGAATCAGGACCTCTTTAATCACAAAATATCAGCGAAGTCTTCAATAATGTAATATTCAGTAACTAGTAAGATTCTCGTAAATAGTTGTTTACTGAGATAGAACCAATTGCTAAACCAAACGTAGAACCTGATATAAATAATTAGATGTCAGAAATATCTATTTTTATTTCCATTTATAACTTTCCTTCATATCCAAGATGCTGAGTGTAGAGTTATTTTTTATGAATCTTTTTTTCCCATAAGACAATTTATTTTTAAATTAAAATTGATTCTTAAATATTTTAAAATAAAAATCTTAACTAAATAATTTTCAAATAAAAGGATTGTATTTTTAAGTTTATCACTTTTTAAATAAAGAAGTTTCTTCAATCCTTTCAAAATATAAAAGTAATAAGGATTTGTCAGTGATGACGATGTGAGACTCAGGATCTTATTTTCTATATTCCTTAATGGCATAGCTATATATATATATATATATAGCATATATATATATATATATATATATACTCCACTCTTCTCTCCTTCCTTAACCTTATATATATACTGCTCATATATATATATATAAAGTAATATATACTTATATCTTATGAATATATGTATATACTCTTACTTATACTGTATATGCTGCTGTATCTTGCCTTAACCAGCTAACAGCAACCACTATCGCGCTCTTAGCATAACGCCTGCCCTTATGCTGCACCACCCTTACCTGCTGCTATATATATATATATATATATACAAGGGGAATAGCTCTTCTGGAAGGAAGCGCGAGGGTTAAGGAACGAGAATAAGGGAATCTGCTTAGGTAATGAATAGGGATGGTGCTTTTGTAACTGATGAAATGGGTGTGAGAGGGGTGTGGAAAGAATTCTGGAAATCACTGCATAATATTGGCGGTAATGAAGAAGTGATACAGTAGATGTGTGTGTAGTTTTGATGGTGCAAGAAGGAATAGAATTTTGGGATGAGGTCATTAAGGAGGGGAGAGGCTGTGGGTGGAGTGAAAAAGTGGAAGAATATGGTAAAAATCTGCAGGTATAAGATAAAATTACTGGTGAATTGATCAAGAATGGAGGCAAGCGATGTGGTGATTGATTGGATTTGGTTGTGTAATAAAGCGTTTATAGAGGGTTTAGTTCCAAAGGGATTGGAGAAACAGTAATAAGTACCCTTATATAAGGGGGTAAAGGAGAAAAAGGGGAACTGTAGAAATTATGGGGGGAATAAGTTTTATTATTGACCGTTGTAACGAGGAAGAAGTATATGCTGATGTACGGTCGAGAAAGGGTGCCGTCAGAGTGACTGAAGGACGGTGGTGAAGAGCAAGGTGCGTTGAGAAGTGGTAGAGGATGTGGGGATGAAATCTTTACATTGAAACAAATGATTGAGAAATCAGAAAGAAGAATAAGTTGGCCTATTTGGGTTTTATCAGTTTTACAACAGGCGTATGATGAGTTAATAGGGAAGCGTTATGACAGGTGTTAGTGATATATGGTGATGTTGGTGGTAGGCTTCAGAATTGAATCAAAAGTATGCATGACAGTAGAGAAGCGTGTGTGAGCGTGTGTAAGAACAAATGGTGTCAATGGTGATTGGTTTTGGATTAATAGCGGAGTAAGACAGGATATGTTATGTCTCCTTGATTTATTCAATTTGTATATGTATGGATGGTTATGAAGAATTCGAGGTAGAGATGGCAAGGAAATGGTGTTAGAATGGTGGAGAATGGAGATGAGTGGAGGGGTGCCCTACCTATTATATGCGGATGATTTGATTTGTGTGGGTGAATCTGAAAAAGAGTTTGAGAGGATTGGTAGAGATTTGGCAGGTGTGTAAAAGGATGGGCTTGAGAAAGTAAGCGATGGATAAAAATCCACAGGTGCATGATTGTGGTGAGGGACACTCCTCAGTGTGAAGATATATGTTAGATGGTGACAGCT
>JABUQX010141265.1:10000-12500 GCA_015478945.1 Trachelipus rathkii
GTACCAATAACCAACCTTTAACAACCTTATGTAACATATATGTATAATAATAATAATATATACATATTAATAAAATATATTGGTATATATGAAATATGGTATATATATATATATATATATGCTTGTAGCCATATATGCTGCATAGCAACCCAGCAGCCCAGCCATATTAGCCTTCATATATGTAATATGTATATGTATAGCAGCAACCCATAACTGTTTCCTAACAATGAAGCAAAATTTGCTTTTTATAATAATAATAATATATATATAGCATATATCATACTATATAACTTAATAGCCTTATACATGCTGCTGTAACAACAACAGCAGCCTTGTAGCAGCAGCCTTAACTTAGCATAATACTCAATACTAACCAACCTGCTCATATTTGTAACATGTATAGAGGTGATTATATATATAGTTATATATATATATATATATATATATATATATATATATATATATATATATATATATATATATATATATTTTATATAAAATATATATATGCTCTTTGCTTTTATGAAACCACTTTTTTAAGGCATCTTCCTGTGGACCCAGTCTTTTTTTTCTTTTTGATACCTTTTCTATGAAGTTTAGTAATGAACTTCTTTTGGCATTTTCTTTTATCCCTCTAATGTTCCTCCATCAAGTATTCATACAGACCTCTTTTATTTCCCCTTTCTTTCGTCAATCCATCGGCTATTTGTTCTTTCCCATCTATCCAACATATATCTCCAATTATTCCCTTTCGTAACAATTCTTTTATAACTGCCAGATCCACTCTCAATCTTCTACTTTGTACATTTGTATGTGATTTAACTGCGTTTTCTAAAGATTTGCTATCTGAATACCCAATTAACCTTATATTCTTTTCCCCTGTTAATTCTTCCCACAATTTCTTAACATATATACCCATTTCTAACCCATCACACAAGCCCATTGCTTCTGCTTCTAACGGGGATCTCACAACTCTGTTAGCTACCTTAGATTTCCATATTATTGGTGCTTTATGTCTGAAATCATCTTCAATTGTCACAATATACCCTATTTGTGACTCCCCTGTTCCTAAACCATTAAATGACGCATCTGCAAATACCTTTATTGTAATTTTTCCGTGTAACCTCCCCATTTTTAAGTGTCTCTCTTCTGCTTTAGTTTTTTCCATCACTTTTATGAGTTTCCTCATATCCCCTGTTGTCCCATTTTTCATTTTTTTCCCCAAAACACTTACTTGGTAATTTACATCTGGTCTTGTTTGCTGGCCTAACCAATTTAGTTGTCCCACCCCAGATCTATACTCTGTTTTTTCCTTCTCAGTCAGATTCCTATCTCCACTGTAAGAATTTTTATTGGGTATTGATAAAGTTTTACTATAATTATCTTGTTCAAGCATTATGTACTCTCTCTTATCGTGTATTTGTACCCCTATATATCTAAATGTTTTTGATTCTTGACTCCCAATTTTTAGTCTCGCTTCTAATTTCTTTATAATTTCCATCTCAAAATGTCTATCCCCTCCATAGCATAAATCATCTACATGACATACCATGATCCCTCTCAGTCCATCCTGTTTTTTCCAGATAAATATAGATGGTTCTAACTGACAACAAATTCCCCCTAGATTTTCTAATATTTCTTTCAAACTGTAATACCATACTCTGGCTGCATCCTTTAGTCCAGCGTTTCTCAACCTTTTAAGTCTCGCGACCCCCGAAAGCCAAAACGCATAAAGTTAGTAACCTCGCGACCCAATATTAACCCATATATATATATATATATATATATATATATATATATATATATATATATATATATATATATATATATATATATATATATTTTAAATATATATATATATATATATATAATATATATATATATATATATATAATTCCTAAATAAAAGATGCTTTTCGATGCATTAAGTATATAATTTTTATTTTATTAAGTATTAACTTTTTATAAATAACAACTGTGTAACATTTGATTATAAATATTTTATTTTTTGTGACGCACCGCGACCCACTGTATATCCGCTCGCGGCCCCCTTTTGGGTCGCGACCCCCCGGTTGAGAAACGCTGCTTTAGTCCATATACTGCTTTTCTCAATCTCCATAGTTTATTCGTATTTGCCTCCTTTGGTGGTTTTACTAATACCTCTCTTTCCAGTTGTTTCCCTTGTAAATATGCTGTTTTAATATCTATTGATTTACATATCCAACCCTCTCTCTTTATTATCCCTAAAGTTATTTTTAGTGCCTCTGATGCACATGTTGCGGCTTCGTTGCCTTCATCATTTCCCTTTTCTTCAAACCCTCTTACTACTAATCGAGCTTTACAATATTTTTCACCATTTTTTTCTTTTTCAGTAATAACCCATCTGGTATTCAAACCCTTCCTTCCTTTCTGCTCTATTTCTTCCATTACCTCATTTTCTTTCCAATTCTTTATTTCACTTTCCTTTGCTGTAATAACATCCATATCTCTCACATTGACTA
>JABUQX010141265.1:17500-22500 GCA_015478945.1 Trachelipus rathkii
CTTTATTTTTAGAATCTCTTTTTGAAGACTTTACTTTTAAATCAGTTTTTTTTTAAGTTTTATTATCTTCCTAGTAGGAAATTTATGAAATCCAACAATAAAGAAAGAATAATAGTTTGTAAGTTACCTATTTCGACCTTTATAATATTTTAATTAAATTAATTATGAATTGTTATAATGTTTATATTAATTTAATTTAAATTTAAATAAATGTAAACAAATACATCTTATTCATTCTTTAAAGTTAAAGCATTTTTAATCGGCATTAATACGCAGAGCAATAATTTGTATATTATTTTAAACAGAAGCTATTAAACCATAAAATTCACGCTTTATTGTTAGAGTATATTGCAGTTTCACATCATTCTTCAATTAACATTAAAATTAAATTATTGTCCAAAAGGGCATTCATTTGAGCTTCTCAAAAAATAAAAGCAGTAATTAAATTTTATTACCCAGATTATTTTTTGTCACTCTTGATGAGAAGATTTCAGTCTTTAGCTTCTTTTGTCTTTTTAAATAAAATGTATGTAGTTAAAAATACATAAACAGGGATATTAAATATGAGAAATTTTATCTACTTATAGAGAAAGGTACGTAAAATTACAAATAGATTGTCGTTTTTATTTCTTGAAAGAGCAAGCTTAATTAACAATGAAAATACACTTCTTAATAGTAGACAAATTAATTAAATTGTATTTTTTAAAGAGCTTGAATACTTGACTCATTTTTTTATTCCTATAAAACTAAAATGGATAATTCCTTAATTTTATATGTATATATATATATATATATATAGTAATATATATATATATATATAATAATAATATTAATATATAATATATATATAATATATAATATGTATATGTATATATATATAATAATATAACTTATATGTACAGCAACAACAACCCAACATAGCAATAGCATAACAACATATAATAGCTGTCACATGCTATATTTCAACAACATAACAACCTTATATGTAATATATGTAACATAATAATATGTATATATATACAATAATATGTATATAATAATAATGTAATAATAATAACAATATATATATAATATAATATATATATATATGTATATATGTATATATATAATATGTATAATATTAATAATATATATATATATGTAATATATATATAATAACATATATAACTATATATATATGTATATATATATATATAATATATATATATATATCTATGTAGCAACCAGCAACAGCAATAATATATATATGTAACTAATATATGTAATAATAATAATACCTAAATATATATATATATAATAATAATATAATATTAATAATAATAATAATAATAATAATAATAATATATATATGTAATAATATAATAATAATAATAACATATGTATATATAATAATATATGTAATTTTAATAATATATGAAATATATATATAATAATAATATATAATATATATGACAACCAATAACTAACGATAATAACAATATAATAATATAATATAATATAACTATTATATATATATATATGTAATAATGTGATAAACGATATATATAAGAAATAATATATATATATATATATATATATATATATATATATATATATATATATATATATATATATATCAACCTACTGCTATATATATATATATATATATATATACGATTTGGCCACCATTGAATTTTTTTATATAAGTAAAATGAGGCCAACATTCGTGACTAGCATTTCTTTTGTTGGGTTATTTAGAGTTTCTCTGACAAACCCAACAAATCTTAACATAAGCTAACCTACCCTAACGCCTGCGGCGGGTTGTGCTGATCGACGTTGCCCTATACCTAGCTCTAACCTGGGTTCCTATTGATTATACGGGTTAGTTATATTGTTTGTTTTTTTTTAATATATTGTTATTATATGATACTAACAATAAATTTCAGTGTTGATAAACAAGATAAAAAAAATTTATTTATAAAAATCGTACTTCTTTAAGCATCGTACTTTTGGCCAGGGTTGTGGAGTCGGTTCAAAAATTTTCAGACTCCGACTCCGACTCCATCCTCTTCAAAATTACCGACTCCGACTCCGACCTCTTCAAAATTACCGACTCCGACTCCGACTTCGACTCCGACTCCGACTCCGACTCCACCCTCTTCAAAATTACCGACTCCGACTCCGACTCCACCCTTTTCATAATTGCCGACTTCGACTCCGGCTCCACTCTCTTCAAAACTACAGACTCCCCGACTCCCCGACTCAGCGACTCCGACTCCAACTCCAAAACCCTGCTTTTGGCAGCTACCGGGAGAAAGAGAAGAAATGCAAAAATCATTAGAAAAATTCTAAAACAAGAGTAAAAAAGTTATGGTAAAGTTGATCCATATAATTTGGATTTTGGCTTAGGATCTCCTAGTTCAGGTTATGATAAGTTTTGCTAAGTATACACAGAATTAACATATGAAAAAAATCAATAAGGAAAAAATTTACACCGAAACTCTATTTTTCCACTACCCTAAATTTTGCATGCTTTAACACTAAAAAACATTTTCGCTCTCATGCAAAATGCACGATATTGCTTACTTTATTATTTAATTTTTAGTAATTTGGATGGATCGAGGTTGCCCTAAACCTAGCTCTAACCTGGATATATATATATATATATATATATATATATATATATATATCTAAAGTATATATATATATATATATATATATATATATATATATATATATATATATATATATATATATATATATATATATATATATATATTAAATTAATTAAAAAAAATAAAATTATTCTTAGATTCGTTAAAAGATGGCTGCCGACCATTTGAACATAACCATTTAATGTGTCGACGATTTGGACATCTTATGGGAAAATGTTGTCGACCATTTTAGTGTAAGAAAAATATGTTTCGACATTTTTAATGGCGTGTCGAACATTTTCTTTGACCATTTTGTCTAGTCCCCGTTTAATTTGAAACAATATTTCTGCTCAATATGGTTAATTTTAGTTTGGATCGTATTGATTTCTGGGTTACAGATAATGCGAGATTTTAGACTGTAAAGTTGTTTTTTAAAGGTTAGTTGATAGCTTATGCGGTCAATATTAAAATTTGGAAAATGAAAATTTGAACCTACCCATATAGCACAGATGGTTGCAGATACATCACAGCGACGTTAATGTTCGTCGCACTCGTCTCATCACACATACGTCGTATATGTGACATTGCTGTTACATCTTATGTGATTTACGCTTTTTCGTTCCAAATGGAACGTATTTGCGACGTAACAATGAAACTTTTAGATATTTCCGCGACCCTGCCAGACGTATGATATCTTTTTAAAATAAGCAAACACCTGTGCTTTTTCTCCCAAATTTTCTTACCTCTTTTATAATCTTTTTCATCTTATCTTTTGTTGTTTATAAGTCATTTTATACATGATTTTCTTTAGAAATTGTATTATGTAATTTAACTATTTTTTACAAATGTCGTACATTTGCGAACACTCATAAATATTATTAATTATGTCTCCAGTCACGGGATGCTCCCATGAACGCAAGTTTGAGTGACTTTGGCAGTGTGTTATTTAATTTTTTGTAAATTGGTTTATTATGTGCTTATGTTTATTATGTGTTCTGTTTATTAAATTTTTATCGGAAATATTCAGTAGTTTGTTTTGCAAATACTTAAAAAAATCGCTTTTTTAGGAAAATAATCGATTTGCTGTTATACCTATGAAAACCGTTTTCAAATTTAAAAAATATGTTATAAATTATAATATATATATATATATGGCAACCTTAGCAACCTTATATACTTATAGCATATAACAACAGCAACTTAACATAGCAACAACAGCCTTATAACCATATATACTCTTATATATATATATATATATATATATGCTATATATACTCTTCTCTTTGTATATATGCTGCTACTGCTATATATATATATATATATAATACAAAAACGAATTTAGCGTGTATTTTCCAAAAAGTTGTGAGTCGGAGTCGGGAGTCGGGAGTCAGTAGTTTTGAAGAGTGGAGTCAGTCAGCCCAGTACGAAAGGGGTGAGTCGAAGTATCAATACCGAGAGGGAGGTAGAAGTCGAGTCGGAAGTCAGGGAGTCAAAGTGGGTAGTTTTTCAAAGGGTGGAGTCAGGTCGGTATTTTCAAAGGGTCGGAGTCCCGGAGTCGGAGTTAGGTCGGTAATTTTCAAGAGAGGTGAAGTTGGAGTCGCGGAAAATTTTGAACCGACTACACAACCCTGGTTAGGATAAAGTACATAAATTGTTTTCGGCAGCAATACAACAGGAAGCCTATGACGAATTAAGCCATGCTTAAACCGCTACTAATGATATCTAACGTTTTCTAGAGAAAATGAAACTAACAATTTTATTTAATAAAAGTGAAAAGAAAACTTGATTTGCAATATAAGACCTTCAAAGCACCAAATCATAATTATTTATTTAAAATCTATGTAACCTGTCTAACTTATATATATATATATATATATATATATATATATATATATATATGTATATATATATATATATATAAATAACATATATATATATATATATATATATATATATATATATATATATATATATATATATATATATATATATAAAATATTTATATATATTAAAAAAAAATATATATATATATATATATATATATATATATATATATATATATAACTATATACTATACTATATATATATATATATATATATATATATATATATATATATACACAAAGTTACATCAAATAGATGTCTTAAAACTACGTCGATGCAATGTTTCCGTGTAACGTTGCAGGGATGTCGCAAGAGTACGTAAATACTACGTTAGCATAGGACGTCGCAATGATTCGCATTGTTACGTCGCTGAGAGCTGACATTTCCACATCCCAGGGACGTAATTATTATGTTACTAATACGATGTCGCACATCGCAAAGGAACGTAAAAGCGACATCGCTTTAAAATTTGAAAAATGAAAA
>JABUQX010141265.1:27500-35942 GCA_015478945.1 Trachelipus rathkii
GGTGCTGGGAACTCAGATCTCTCCGAGTGGTGACAGCCAGGAGAAACCCATCCCCCAGACTGCCTGATCGTCACCTTCCCTCTTCCTACTCTCTCTCTCCCTCGTGTGGTCCAAGAGGTAGAAGGAGGAGTGATGGTGTGTCTGCCTGCGCCCGAGAAGCCTCAATGGCATCGTCCTCCAGGGAAGACTAAGCCTCTTCTTTTCGCTGGAAGGTCCAGTTTTCTAATCGGGGGAAAGGTTTATCTCGGACTTAGTTCTCCTCGTAGATGTTTCTAGGCGGCTGAGGGAATCGACTCCCTAGATAACCATCCACCCGCCTCTAAGAACAACCAGAAGCGCGCCGGATTGACCAAAGGCTCTACTTTTCCGTCAAAAGGTGGTAAAATCCCCCTTTTTCGACCTCGACGCTGGGAAAGCTTGATCGCGATGGCTGCACCCTCTCCGGGACTAGACCCCTCGTTTCGGCGGTCTTCCCCTTTCCTAACGGAAGACGGCCTCGTTCTGGCAGTCTTTCCGTACCTCCGGCTTCCCGCTCTATATGACATAATAGCTTATATTTGGGAAAACGGTTGAAGACACTCGACCGCCCTCAGCTAGACGGTCTCATTTCTCGAGCTTTACCCAGGCAGGCGAGAGGACTGAGCTTGGCAGCTAAGCTTCCAGTTTGTGGAGAGGTCCTTCATCCAGCCTTAGTCCCCACGCTCTAGGCCCTGTATACCACTCCTGAATACAGAGAGACACGTGACATTGACATTGGTGCTGGATACTCGGATCTCTCCGAGAGTGGTGGCTGTCGGCTCAGTCGGTAGTGATTGCTACTACCAGGCAGCCTCAGATACCTTTCTATTCTCAGAACTACCAAAGGATGGAAGGGAGAACGTCCTCAACTTGTCGCCCTGGTTTGAACGAACCAGGGTATGTCTCTTTCTCGCCAGCCAGACCTAAAATCGACATTGGGAAGATCGTCACACTAATATTAGTTTTTGTTGCATATGATTGAAAAGCGCTTAAAAAGAACTAAAAATATCACCGACTTTTTCTTAAATTTTTTGTCGTAATGTGAAGACCCGGACCATGCCTCGCCAATGAGCTTCGCTGTTACGGCACTCTCGGAAGTTCAAAAGTGCACTTTGCGAAATTCTCTAAATTTTGAACAATTTCAAACACCGGAGAGCACGATTTCTACGACCAGAAGACGAGTCTCCTGGTACCCCTTTTTCTAAAAAGTTCTCTTTAATTTTGGTGGATTAAAAAACTTTCGACTCGAATTTTTACCATCACATTCAAACTTCAGAGATCACGTTTCAGACCAAGACTAGTCTACTGAGTACGCATACAGTTTGCAGAAACTTTCTTTTCATTTTCCAGACCTTGAATTTTTGTAATGTCCCCCACCTCGGTCTAACTCAGAAAAGAGATTCAATCTCCGATAATTTTCGACACTTTCAGACTTCACTTGAGAGCTCGTTTTCAGACAGAAAGTGCAGTGAATTTCCCTTGCTGCGGACAACATTTTTCAACCGGTTATAAATTTCACCACCTCCAGCTGGTGCGGGCAGTTTAACCAACGGGGAACACTGGGACATACGAGAAGACCTCACGACCGGAATTTTTTTCTTTTTGGTCGCTCACTGGTAAAGCTTCACTTCGGGGCGTTCCAGACGGGTACGTGGGTACCCTCGTTGTGAGAAATTTTTTCAAGTCCAACACTCGACTCGGAGGAAATCGTCTGACTCTGGGCCGGCGATATCATCACCCTGCAAGCATTACTGCCGGGAGTACCTTCCCTAATCGAAAGAGGTTTTCAGGAGGGGGAATCTCGCGCAGCAAAACTCCTCTCTCTCCCCAGCGAAACCCTTCCGCCTCCGACGGTAAGGTGGCGGCTCTTGGGAGTACGGCCGGGATCGAGAATTCCCATTTCTGTCCCTCAAGCTAGGGGACTGCCTTGGCAGAGACAGTCCTCCTGCCGAGGACTAGAGTCTCAGAGAAACTTTCTCAGCAACAATGCGCGAAAAAATCCATGTCAGTTAGAAATGCAATTTCCCGGAACGGAGGGCTAAACCCAACTCACAGTCCCAGGACAAAACCCAGCTCACAGTTCAATTAATTTTTCAAAGTCCAGCACTCGTTTCGAAGGGAAACCGTCTGAATATGGGCGGCGATATCATCGCCTTAAAATATTACGACCGTGAATGACCTTTCTCAATCAAGTTTTTGGGGAAATCTCCTTTTGGCAAGCTCTCTCTCTCCCCACCGAAACCTTTCCGCCTCCGACGGTAAGAGTGGCAGCTCTTCTCGGACACGGCCGGGATCGAAGTATTCACGACTCTCGTCTCCTAAGACTGCAAAGGACTGTCTTGGCCGAGACAGTCCTCCCACCGGGGACTAGAGTCAAAGAGGAGCTTCTCCAGCAACATCGCGCGAGATATTCCAATGTCGGATTCCAAATTGTATTTCCGCAAAGTCCCCCTGAGCCATGCGTTTCAAAGAAAATGAACAAGACTTTGGACTGAGCAGAAATTTCAATTTCGAATGAGAGACCTCACCCGAAAGGGAAAGCTATCTGACAATGGGTGGCGATATCATCGCCCTTATTCATTACGGCAGTGAAAGACCTTCCCAATTGAGGTTTTCAGGGGAAATCTCGCGCAGCGAAAATTCCTCTCTCTCTACCAGCGAAACAGTTTTGCCTCTGACAGTAAGAGTGGCAGCTCTTGTCGGACACGGCCGAGATGGAGGGATTCCCGGCTCTGGTCCTTTATGCTTCAAAGGACTGACTTGGCAGGGACAGTCCTCTAGCCGGAACTTAGAGTCCAAAAAGCAGCTTTCTAGGACAACATTATTATTATTATTATTATTATTATTATTATTATTATTATTATTATTATTATTATTATTATTATTATTATTATTATTATTATTATTATTATTATTATTATTATTATTATTATTATTATTATTTTATTATTATTTTATTATTATTATTATTATTATTATTATTATTATTATTATTATTATTATTATTATTATTATTATTATTAAAAAACTTAAGGAATCAAAAATTTTGATCCTTAAATAATTTTTGGGAGGTTGAACTTTCCCTGACGCTTCTATCTCTTTTTCTTAGATATATAATATATATATATATATATATATATATATATATATATATATATATATATATATATATATATATATATAGATATATAAAATAACTTTTTTATATAAATATATATTTAAACATATGGCTCATAATAATACTAGATCTTTAATATCTTCTTTAGGGCTACATTTATATATATATATATATATATATATATATAATAATATATATATAATATATATATATAATATATATATAACTATATATATATATATATATGTAAATATGTATATAATAATATAACCAACCATATATATATATAATAACATATATATATATATATATATATATATATATATAACATATATATAATATAAATATAACAACTTAATATATAGAGAGAGAGAGAAGAGAGAGAGAGAGTTTTAAAATATGCTTTCAATTAATCGTCCTCTTCATCGTCATCGTCATCGTCATCGTCATTGTCATCGTCACAATTTCATTATCGTCCCATCACTTATATATATATATATATATATATATATATATATATATATATATATATATATATATATATATATATATATATATATTTTTTTTATTTATATATATATATATATATATATATATATATATATATATATATATATATATATATATATATATATAATATATTTTTTTAGTATATATATGTTTAAAATTATATATTTATATATATATATATACTATATAACCTTATATTTTATATATACATCGTCATCTCAAAGTGCGGACCAGAATCACGGTTCATCATCCGTCGCAAGGGACGCTAATCTTGTAGTAATTTCCGTCTTGGATTACCACATGCACCCAGAAGGTTCATTAAAGGAAAAGACTTCTGGTAATGTTTTATTTCGCCCATAGGGGACTTCTAAATTCTATACCAAACTCAATACCAAACACCTAGGGAATATTAAATCTCCGATAAGAAAAATACATAATAAAACATAATTGATAAAATTAATAAAGGTATTAATAATTGGTAATTAATCACATATTTGCATAAACGATATATGGTTGAATGGTTAGCAATCTTTTAACATAAAAATAATACTCAAGGACATATTTTACATAATTTCTTATTCCATATAATTATTTAATTTTATCATGCTTCATATTTTCATGCTTTATTTAATTAATACATAATATTTTATTAGAAGGATAATTATTAATTATACAACATAAAACGGTAATAATAATAGTGCGGACATACCTCTAAAGATCATTAATTAAATGCTATACATACAACAAAGTTTTCCCTTCGCTTTGTTTATGGAACTGATTCTTTTATTTAAGATATAAAATGTTTATCATGCTGTAAAATATAATTATAAGCATACCGGAAGAATGTGATTATTAATACAATTACATTCTTTTAGCATGTAATATATATATATATATATATATATATATATATATATATATATATATATATATATATATATATATATATATATATATATATATATATATATATATATATATATATATATATAGGGGTGAGTGGTGGATTAATTAGATTCACCATAATTGATTATCTCTAAGCTGGGTAAACTGGAGCAAATACACTAGAAATATTTAATATATATATATATATATATATATATATATATATATATATATATATATATATATATATATATATATATATATATATATATATATATATATATATATATATATATATATATATATATATATATAGAAAGTAGAAGGGTTAATAGACCCATTTTCACAACACAATCGTTCACAAGCAACATCTCAACAGTTTACGAAGCTAGGAGTAACTGAGGGCGCCTTTGTACGCTTGCAAGAGTCAAACTTCCGTTGTTGCAGACGTACAAAGCCAAACCTGATTCTTATGCGTCGCATTTGCGAGAAAGAATGTAAGGAATTTTGGTCCACAAGCGACTCGTTCTATTTGGTTTAAATAAAACGTATTTGCGTTATTTTGATATTAATTAAAATGTCTTAATTAAAATGATGGAATACGTTTTTGAATTAAAAGGGACTGTAATGTACCACAAAGGTCCCCTCCCTGGGAGAATCTTTACTTAAAGATTGATTAATCAATTAGAATAAGTCGCTTGATTTTCAGAGGAAGTAATAGCTCGAGTGTTAGGAAGAGGCATAGGAGGTCTTGGAAGTAGAGACAATCGTTGGACAGGAGTTGGGGAGCTGGGTCGAGATCTTATCTGAACCAGGTTATTTAAAGGAGCATCTTCAGGTGCCAGTTGGATTCGTACATTAGATGTTGGAATGGCCTGAAGTGGGATGCTTTCAGTTGGTGTGGGTACCTTTGGCATGCCACATGGCTGCGCAAGGCCTCTTTTTGGTCCCAAGCAAATACCTGTGAAGCAAAGGAACTATATATGAGAAAAAGATCGTGCCGGAAGGAAGTTCCTCCTCCAATATATGGAATGGAATTTGATTTGGGGGAAATACAGTGTAAAAGGGGTGCATTGTTTGGTTTGATGATCAATCTTGATTCCAATGAATTTCTTTTAAGGTTTGAAACTTAGGGAACAAAACAGAAGAAATGTTAGGTAAAGCAACGTGAGAGATAAAAAGTTGAATAAAACGTGATCAGAATAAGAAATTAAGGAAGAAAGGGTAATATTCTTTTCAAGGTGAATAGGGTTCTTAAACTGAAACTTAGAAGAGATGAAAGCACATCCGTGAGGAATAGTAAAGACATAGTCATAGACATGCTGGATAGAATTGGGTTTCTCACATGCGATTGAAGCCCTAGTTTTTCTGAGAAAGAAATAAGGGTGAAGTGTCCTAAAGCGACAGTATAGGGTTCTATAGATTTATATTCTGCAATAGGGCAGTGTGAAAAATCATTAGTGAAATTCAAGATTAAAGACAGTAAACAAGACTGATCATCGATGGAGGCAAACACTTGGGACTGGGGACAAACGGCTAGTTGGCCTACATGTCGACAGAGATCGTGTGCCGATTCCTTAAGATAGGTGTATCTCCGATTCCCATAATTCACGAAAAAATAGTTATTGGGGTCGTTGTACATAACTCGAACTAAAGATTGATTTAAAGGAAGATGAGTAGGAAAAGGTACAAGTTTATATGAGATGAAATTTTTCTACTGAGATAAAGAGTGGTGATTGGATTCATGGGGACTATACAGATTGGATAGTCAAGAATAAGTTAGAAAAGGATTTGATGTATGTTTTTGTTGTTTCACAGAGGAATGACTGTGTGTAGTTTAGTCTCTTTGTTCATTTCTAGTACGAAAGGCAATAGGAAGATGGGAGAAAAAAGTTGCGAGTTTGTTATTTTGTTTTTTGCGAGTTGGAGTGAATTTATCACTAATTGGTGGATTTGATGTATGTTATGAACTGTTTGTTCAATTAGATTTATTAACGCCCTGATGCTTCCCATTTGGTTTATTGTGCGTAGCACTTAGACTACTTTGAAATTCTATTAATTTTTGTAAGCTATCCCTAAAGTTTATTAAAGTACGAGTATTCGCTTTCAACTGTTCCTTTAGTTCAGTAATCAATAAGTTTGAAGTAGAGGCATAATTACCTAAGATGTTGATCTTCTTTCGAAGTAGTTTCACCTGTTTATCTGTAGCAGTGCCAAAAAGAATGTTGAGGACGTCTCCTCCGAACTCAAAAGCGGCTCGTTTCTTTTTAGATCGTGCTGAGATCCAAGGCAGTTCACTTACTTCGTTCAATTTCTGGGCTAACACTTTTACTCGGATGGTCATTAACTTGAATTCCCATTGGTGAGCCCTTTGATGTGTTGACACATTTAGAAACATGGTTTCGAACGATGGTAAAAATGATTCTTTAACGTTGTTTACTAGTTTAGTCGTCTTGATGATTGTTTCTTTAATGTCTGGAGGACATTCTAAGGAGATAACTAGATCGAGGTATCCTTCTATGAAATTAACTTCTCCCGTACGATATAAGACTAAACCAGGTAGAATCTTTGTTTCTTCTTTTTCATTTATGAGGTTGCTTTGGCATGTTGATACGATGATGAGTAGCAACAAAGCTGGTATTCCGAAATTCATTTCTGAAATATTTATACTTTATACTTTTCTTGGTTTTGATATATTTAAAGGTCGCCTAATTATGTTTAATAACATTTTAAAATTAATTGGTTAGTTGAAGCGTTCGCGTTTTATGTTAAACTAAATGATTTCTTAATTATAAACGGGTTAGTTGACTTAAAATCTAAATGTAGAGGTTTTAAACTCAACGTTATATACTATTTAATACTTAGTTGTTTGTTACTGATTGGTTTATTACCCCGCACTTCGTTGATTTTTATTAGTTGCTTTACTTACTAATTTAGTTTTTATTACTTACTTACTTATTAGTTGCTTATTTTAATTTAGTGTTCTATTACTTACCTCGTTACTTATTTTTTGTTTTCTTAATGAAAAGTTTTTGGATTTTCTATTTTGTATTTATTTTTGTATTATTAAAAATTGCTGTCCCCCCCCTTGTTTTGAGAGTGAAACATATTTTAAAGGTTTCTTTATATATAAAAAAATATAGTAAAACTAGAACTGAATTAATATATTCTAAGATTTATCGAATCTACATCTAAAGATTAGATTTCCTATGAATATGTATTAATCCCAACTAATTTCTTAAAATGTAAGGAATGTATATTAATCATGCTAATTTTCTTAAAGTATGACGATCGTCAACTAATCCAGTCTAATGGTTTTCCTAATCCACTAAGTATTTCTTAACTAAGAGAGAAAAAATTTTTTTTAGTACAGACGCGAAGCGAAATGTACTTTCATCATGTTCTTAAAATTAAAAGTATCCTTCTTAGACTAACAGAATAAGAAGAATCCATTCTACAGACTAAAAGAATTTTCTCTTAAATCTAGGAATATACAAAGTATATACAAAATTGGGATGAACTAGTAACCAGGAGGCAAATACTAAGTTTTCCCTCCTCGGACTGTGGTGTTCAAATCCAATTCGACAGGCGGAAGCTGGACAGGAGTCTTCGCTGTAGTCTCCGTGTTGTCACTTGCCTCGGGCTGTTGCTGTAAAGCTTGTTCCTTCATCCTTGTTTGACTTCTGGTAACTCGGGGTGTAGAATCTCTAGGACCAGTGAACAGATTATGGGGCCGGTATGATGGGTCCTGTTTTCTGTTATCTGGGATGAATTCCTTAGGAGATGAATCTACGACCGGGGGAATGGGGTAGTGGCCATCTTTTATTGGGTAAGTTGGAGATTTCACAGGGGAATTTGTTCTTGGAGGGGCTCCACCATAGGCTCCATACACCTCACCTTCGTGTGCTGGC
>JABUQX010141266.1:0-19308 GCA_015478945.1 Trachelipus rathkii
TGATAAGGAAATATTTTATAAACTCGTAAAATAAGGTAACGGATGTAGGCGAAAATTTTAACTCGTTAACGTAATTCACAAATGTAACTCGTTAATAGTCCGTTACTTCTTTTCGAAATTAAAGAAAGCGTTAAAAGTTAACGAAAAAAATTAACGAGTTAATTAACGGATCAAACACTTTAACGTTAATGCTACCTTTTGTATATATATATATATATATATATATATATATGTATATAATATATATATATATATGTATATATATATATATATATATATCTTCATACACTATATATATATATATATATATATATAATAATATATATATAATATATATATATATATATATATATATATATATATATAAATATAACATATATATATATATATATATATATATATATAACTTATGTATAATATATATATATATATATATATATATATATATATATATATATACTTCTTTACTATATATATATATATATATATATATCTCATCTGAAGTGGCAGCGCGTATTGAGGAGACCAGGAGACCATGGCCGAAATTCTAGACTTTAAAATTTTTAGTATCATATCCGTTAATAATATAAAGTACAAGAAGTTAAATTAATTTTATATAATTCGTCGCTGTCAGGGAACAAATCTCGTAAGTCCATTAGTTAAAAACTAAGCTTGAAACCATCAGAGAAAAGCAACATAAGAATTTCAGCTGATTTTTGAAGAATGTGTGAAGCGCATCTGAATCTGAACTGAGTATTGAAATTGCTGTTTTAGAATTAACAAATTCCAAAAATACAGACTCAACATTCCTACTTCCGACCCACACAGTCTTATTATCTCGCATTGATTTTTATACCATTTTTGGATGATTTAATATCAGCGTTGGAGAGAGAGAGATTTTAAATTTTCATTTTTAATTTGTCATACCGAACGGATTGTAATGTGTCATATGAGAAAATAAAAGATTGTGTAATATTTACAAGGAAGATCTAAAGCCCAAACGAAGATTTAGTAAAAAGCAGAATGGGATTTATGGAAGTTGAGAAATGGCATCACAGCACAGGTCGCCCAAAAACTGCAATAGATGGACTAGTTTCTTGTTCGCAGTGCAATTTCCAAATATTTACATCTTGTTGCAAATACTGGCAATTTTACCCGTGTTTTATGCTTCAGTAGAAAGAAGCTTTCAACATTAAGACATCTGAAAACCTACTTGAAATACTATTGGAGATGAAAGACTTATTGTACTTGCCCTCCTCTACATACATCGTAATATTGAAATAAAAATTGAAGATGTTACCTCGGACTTCGCTCACTCTCTCATGTCAGGCGATTAAATTTAAAAATTTAGGTAGGATGATTTTAGTAATTCATATAAATTCTTCCCATTTTTCTTGGGAATTTAATATTTTGTCCTTTCCACTTTATGTTATATATATATATATATATATATATATATATATAACATATATATATATATATATATATATATATATATATATATATATATATATATATATATATATATATATATATATTTATATATATATATATATATATTATATATATATATATATATATATATATATATATATATATATATATATATATATATATATATATATATATATATATATATATATATATAACTATATATATATATATAAATTTTAAATTTTTGTTTTGCGAAAAAATTTCTGGATACGCCACTGTATATATATACATATATATATATATATATATATATATATATATATATATATCTTATATATGTATTATATATAATATATAACTCTTATATTAACTAGTATATATAATATAATAATAGCCTTATAATACATATATTACTATTATATGCATAATAACATATATATATGTATATATGTATCTTTATAATATATATATATATATAATATATATATATATATATATATATATAACAATATTGTATATATGTAACATATATGTATATATATATATATATATATATATATATAACTCATATATATAATAACCATATATCTATATCTTTCTTTAATAATAATAACATATATATATATATATATATATAGTATATCAACTGCTACTATATATATATGTTATTATATATAAATGTAGCAGTATCATTTGTTGCCCTTTCATTTTGAAAGTTTATTTAAATAATAATATTAATAATAAAAATAATAATAATAATAATAATAATAATAATAATATTAACAATAATAATAATAATAATAATAATAATAATAATAATAATAATAATAATAATAATAATAATAATAATAATAATAATAATAATAATAATAATAATAATAATAATAATAATAATAATAATAATAATAATAATAATAATAGTTTGAAAACTTAAGGAAAATTCGAATTTTATAAGTATTGGGGAAATGGCAGTTACCTTTCATCCCATACATCACAAATTTTCACTGGCCAACAAAGATTTTGCGGCAAAACATTTGAAGGTCATTTTATAGGTAACTTACTGCCCTGATTCCGAATATGACCTCCGTTTTCTAGATTGGCTCTATTTTTGAGAAATACAGGGTGGTCACAAAAATACACTAATAATTATATAAATAACAACAACTTATGTTAGGTTCTAACATAATTCACAAAAAAAAACACAGATATATATATATATATATATATATATATATATATATATATATATATATATATATATATATATATATCAAATTGTTAATGAGTAAGTACATAAAATGCTAATAGGTCAAAACATTCAATTCAGTACAATGAAATTACAATTAATGCATTACAAATCGCTGTCTATATGATTGTCTTCTGTGTGCAGAATGTGGACAATCACGTTGAAGGCTCCAACAATAGTCTGCCATCATGTGAGTATCCCATCTTCCTTGGTATCTTTCTTCCATCACCTTGATATCTTGATGGAACCTCTCCCCTTGTTCCTCACTATAACATCCTAGATTATCCGGAAACCGATCTAAGTGACTATGTAGGAAGTGAACTTTTATGCTCATATTAGCATTCAAATTTTGAAGTCTGAAAGCATTTTCTGTACGAGTTCTACATAGTTGGCAGATTTATGGTTGCCCAAAAAGTTCTGAACAACCAAGACAAAACTTTTCCAGGCAGATGCTTCAATATCAGTCATGGAATTTATGAAATTGTCATCCTTGATGATTTGGCGAATTTGAGTGCCGCTAAAGATTCCAGCTTTGAGTTTCTCCATACTCAACCCGGAAAAAATCTGCAAATATATTTGAAACATTAACCATCTTTGTCTAGGGCCAACAAATTGCTTCACCAGTCCTAGTTTGATGTGGAGTGGTGGGAAAATAATTTTCCTCTGTCAACCAGTGGTTCGTTAATGATATTTGATGCACCTACAATCTCATGTTTTCCCTAGCAGGCCATACAACTTTGTCGCAGTGGATGTAAATGATACTATCCCACAAGATATGACAAGGGTACTTAGTATCCATTATTTCTCTTTATTGTTATACTCAATTACTCATTTCATAAATAACGATAAAGGAAATAATTTTTACAAAAAATTTATAAACCGTGCATATTATTTTGTGTCTGGATATATATATATATATATATATATATATATATATATATATATATATATATATATATATATATATATATATATATATATATATATATTTATATATCCTTCTGTTTTGCTATGCTGATATATATATATTTATATCTCCTCCGTGGGCAAAGGTGGGAGGCTTACCAAATTCCAACGGTGTTGGAGGGAACCAGAATCCAAGGGCAAATGACAGAGCGATGTGCCCAGATACAAAGTGTTTGAAAATATGCAAGTCAAAGGAAGTTGCAAAACTAGATGAAGTATCTGTTTTCCAGGCTTTTCCAGTGGGATACACGTAAGATTGAGCATAGCGGGTAATTCTGGAGTCAAGGAGTTGAACAGAGAACAGGAAAGTTAATCAAATACTGTCTGAATGAGCGCATGTTTCAGCAAGAAGGGAAGGTAGGGGCAGAGAGAGGGACAGAGACGGAATAGTTTACCAAGTGCAAGCTAGAAAGCACAAATTTTGAGAACCACAAAATAAGAAATACCATGGGGACTGTTAAGAATAAGATATGAAATTTAGAGGAAGAGAGGTGATGTTCAATAAAGTCAAAATTAGATTTAAAACAGCGAAGTTTTCAGAAATTTATGAAAAAATAAAGACCGTGCAATGGAACAGGCCGGCAATTCCTTGACCCGGAACCTAACCACACCACAGGAGGACGTCAACCCCACCACAGGAGGACGTCAACCCCACCACAGGAGTACGTCAACCACACCACAGAAGGACGTCAACCCTCAAGTGGTGATGGGGTTTTTGGTGGATGAGGAGCTATTTTTTGAAGTTGCCTCTCTTGATTTCTCCAAAGCTATTCGTATGGTTGCCATTTTTATTTACTTTATAAGCAAAGTGTTGTCTGTAATAGTTTTTTTTTTGTGGAGTGTGATAAAGGAGAACTAACTCTTGTGAAAGTGTAAGAAGAATGTGGATATGATCGCAAAGGAAGGGGGCTAACCATTGAGCACTGAAGCGCTTTAGGATGTACCCTAACACTCCATAAATGCCCAATGTGGGATAGTCTCATCGCTTCGGGTGCGCTACTTCGCTTCCTACTATATATATATATATATATATATATATATATAACATATATATAACCCATAGTAATAACAACAACTAATATATATATATATATATATATACTCTATATATATATATATATATATACTATATATATATATAACATATATATGTATATATACACCTAACTATATAACTGCTATATATATATATATATTATATATATACTACATATGTATATATATATATATATATATATATGTACTATATGCTATAATATATATATATATATATATATATATATAACCAACAAATATATATATGTATATATACTATATATGTATATATATATTGCTAACAACAACATATACTTATATATATATATATGTATAGCAACAACAACAACAACAACTGCTTCTTCTTCTTGTGCTTTTTATATCTTTTTCTTTTTAACAATTTTAGATATGAAACCTTATATATATGTATATATATATATATATATATATATATATAGCTTCATCTATGTTTATAGATAGATATATATATATATATATATATATACTCTTTATATATATATTCCCTAATATATATATATATATCGATTCTAAGTCGATAGTCATATCAAAGAAAATATATTTTCTTTGGGGAATACAGCCTTAGCCCGTATATAAAACTCCACGTGAACTTTTCCCCAAATTATCCGCTTGGACCGTTATTTCTCCTTTCCTGATTGGTCGAGAAGACTAACACAAAATCCCCTGCAGGATTTCTTCTTCTTTTTTTTCTCTCTCGATTCTCACGCACCTCCACAAGAATCTACCCACAGACATAATTATTTCTGTGATCGGTTCTGGGTAGGTCCGAAGGTGAGTTAGCTTGTGTTATTAACATTTTTTATTGGTTTGTGAAGTCCTTTAATATTATTATTGCGATAATTTCTCATCATTATTTTCGTATCTATTTATTAATAACTCCACCCCAACTAAGTTTCATGAAGGTCCAATATTTGCTTCGGGCTGCCCAATTTTCACCCCCCACCTAGAAATGGACATAAAATTCTGAATTTTCAGGCAACTTTGATGGGGAATAAGCAAACCGCAGCTTTTTCTGACCTCAAAAACGTCGTTTTCGGGTATTTTTCTGTCTGTAGTCATATTTTCAGCATTTTCATTTTTTCAAAACCTATATTTTTGACATTTTTCGCTTCAAACTTCTGCATTTTTCTCCAAATGACTTCAAACTTGAAATATACAAAGATGGCTCTATTACCTAAAAAATGCACGAAGTAATTTTTTGATTTTTTGAAATTTGTGCTCAGAAATGTCGAAATTCAAGACACCTTTTTTGTTTTTTTAAAATAAAAAATTGCGATAATTTTTTTCCATCTCCTGCGATCTAGATAAAATTTTCAAATCATATGTAGTAGAGAGAGATGCACATTTTTTTAATTAGATAATTTCTTTGTATATGCAGTAGTTTTGGGATTTGCTCCTGGAACAAATTTTCCCAAAAAAGGGTTTTGAAATTTAAAAAGAAAATTCTTTTGAGTATACAAAAAAATTATCTAAGTAAAAAAGATACATCTTGCCCGACTATACTAAGCTCTGAAAATTTGATGTTGATCGGACACGTAGAAAAAAAAATATTAATATTTCACTTTTCCAAAAAATGTTTTTTTGAAAAGTGAAATATTGATGTATCTTTTTTGCTACTTGTCCAATCAACTATCAAATTTTTCAGAGCTTTGTGTAAGTGGCTTAGGGCCACATATTTTTACTTAGATAATTTTTATTTATTCCAAAGAAAATTTTAAAAAATTCAAATTTTTGGGAAAATTCTTCAAGCTAAGTGAAAATTACTACGCTGAAAAATTGTGTGTAAATATTGCATCTCCTAGAGACTTCATATGTCACGAAAAATTTCATTCCCAGATCTCATGAGGAAAGAAAAAAAAAATTTACAATTATTTTTATAAAAAAAAGTAGGTTTTTAATTTCGACATTGCTGGCACAAACACAAAACTACTGTGCATTTTGGTAATAGACCCATCTATAATATATTTCAAGTTTAGTCATTTCAAGCTATTGTAAGAAGTTAGTAGCATGTCCAAGCTGCTGGTTTTGGAAAAAATGAAAATTCTGGCTATGACTAAGGCTGAAGTACCCGAGAGGTAAGTAAAAGCTGCGGTTTGCTTTTTTCCACATCAATATTGCCTGAAAATTCAGAATTTTATGTTCATTTTTAGGGGGTGAAAATTGGGCTCAGCCCGAAGCAAATATTGGACCCTGCCCTAAAAATATTTTTTTCTAGTGTTAATTTGGTAACTGTTATTGACTGCATTGTTTTACCACCATTTTGATGGATCACGAAGGTTCAAGCTTGCAACTATCACAAAATCTAGAGCATCCTTTATTTTTTTTTATTATTAGGTAATGCCCTTTTAAAGCCAATTTAACTTAATAGAATATTTTAGTATATCTGATAAAGAAAAATTAGAATTAATTTATATATGCTTGTAGAGCCTTAAACGAGGTCTTATTTGGTAACCCAATTTAAGGCTCGAGTAGTTAAGAAACTTAGTTTTGATTAGGATATTTTTTTTTTTTTTTTTTTTTTATTTACAGCCAATGACAACGTTATATATTAGCTTAGTTAAATTAAGCTTCCCGGATACACGGGTTAAAATTAGGTCTACTTTATAATTTTTAACTGACCTAAGCCTAGGACCTAGGCTAGATTCTAGCTGGTTTTAATTTTTTTTCCTTTTTCTAATACATTTTTCCATCCCTTTTAGACTTTAGTTAGGAGTATTATTAATATTTTATTACTAGGACCATATTCATTATTCTTATTTTATCAGTGTTATTTAACTATTATTATTGTTATCTTTTACGTTTAATTGTTGTTGTTATTATTATTATTATTATTATTATTATTATTATTATTATTATTATTATTATTATTATTATTATTATTATTATTATTATTATTATTATTATTATTATTATTATTATTATATATATATATATATATATATATATATATATATATATATATATATATATATATATATATATATATGTATATAAATATAAATAATAATAATAATATCTTTCTTCTATCATATTAACATAATATATATATATATATATATGCCGTGTTATATATATATATATATATATATACTATTTCTTTCTATAATATATCTTATATATATATATATATATATATATATATATATATATATATATATATATATATATATATTTATATAACTAATATATATATATAACTATAATATATATATATATATATATATATATATATATATATATATATATATATATATATATATATGTGTGTGTAGTAGTGTTGTGTGTGTGTGTGTGTGTGTGTGTGTGTGTGTGGAGTGTGTGGCTTGGGTGAGAATTGGGATAATGTGGGTGTGTGGGTGTGTGGGTGTGCTTGTGTGTGTGTAGGTAGAGGGTGTGTAAGGTGTGTGTGTGTGTGTAGGTGTGTTTGTAGGTGTGTGTATGTTTGTACACACCACGCAGTATATATACTTCTTGAAATATTTATCTAATATTTTTTATATTATTTATTATACTTGTGAGTGTTTTTTTTTTTTTTTTTTTTTTTTGTCATATTCTTATTATATATTTGTAATGAAGTTGGTTTTTCCCGATCCAAGATTCAACATACTGGGTTCTGAAGAGCTAAACTAATAACAAGGATTGTCAAAGATTTTTCACCCCTCATGGGATCCATCAGAGTTTGGGAATTGCAATCAGAATTTAGTCCATCAAGTATTGGCATCTATATAGGCTCAGATATTTGTTTAAAATCTTATGTCTGCATCTCAATATACGCGAAGGCTTTTGTCAGTTAGTATTGGTGTTAATAGTGTAGAATTTTGAATTAAATGATATAATTTGCTCTTGGTATAAAAACTTCACGTGTAACGTAAGATCGTGATGTTTTTTAATATGTGACAGTGTGATGTTTACCTTAATCGTTCTTAAATCTTACGTGTGTTGAGTACCATCCATGTCAGTTTATGAAAAATATTTTTACTGAAACTGTGGCTTTTAACATTAGCATACTGTATTTTTTTTTAAATACTGAAAACGCTAAATATATATTGCTACAGTTTAAGTAACAAACTTCTCTAAAGGCTAACGTAAGATTGAAAGTATTACGCTATGGAAGGTACTCAACAGCCTAATTTAAGAATGGTTAAAATATGCATAACCTAACACTGTATTAATAACATCACAAAATTACGTTAGAGAAATGTTGCACTCACTGAACTAGATATCATGTCGCAATGCTAAGTCGATAAGATGTCTCACTGCGATGTCGCTGTGATGTCTAAAGCCTATGTACACACTAGTATGACATGTTGCGCGATTTGTCTATAGACCGTCTAGAGACACCGTTCTTTGTCACGTCTAGCATCCACACTTCGATGTGAATTTCTCAGTCTCATCTTCGCAGTCCACCATGGAGGACATTGTTTTAATATATATAAAAATAATAATAATATATATATATATATATATATATATATATATATATATATATATATATATATATATATATATATATATATATAAATATATATATATATATATATATGCTATCTTCTTATATATATATATATATATATATATATATATACTCTCATATGCGAGCCTTCCGATTATCCGTCATATGTATCTTAAAAACTATTAATGCTACACTAAAACATTTTTAGAATCTGCGTAAAGTTTTAGTTGGAAACACCTTTAAAAATAAAAAATAAATCGGTTTTTAAAAAGTGAATAAATGTAGAATAGTAGCCTAATTTTAAACTTATTTTAATTAATATCAGCTTACGTTGACCTTTAATGTTGGGTGGTGTTTAAAGGCTAAAGGGCTTTTAAGGGTGACCACAGAAAGAAATGGCAGGGAGTCGGGGTCTCTAGGCCTTCCGAGGGAACGGCATGGGGTGGACCATTTCCCCCTCGGGAGGATCTCCAGTCCCTGCTTTCTTTGGTATTTGGGTGTCGCGGGTTCCTCCGCCCCTCCAGGGGGTATGGAAAACATCCCCCTATGTTCCCCGTCTGCTCGAGCCCTCCTGTGCCGTATATATATATATATATATATATATATATATATATATAACTAGCTCATATTATATATATAACTATATATATTAACATATTATATATATATATACATATATAACTTAATATATATATATATATATCATATATAATATAAACTAATTTCGATATGAAACGTCGATATAAAAGAACCAATATATATATATATATATGTATATAATATATATAATAACAACATATATATATATATATTTATATATATATATATATGCTGTAGGCCTTATCCTAACCTATACTATGCTATCTTGCTATCTCTTACCTATATAACCATATATATATATATATATATATAATCATTAAAATAATCGATTGATAGAGTCGATCATTTGGCATTGTTCATTTAGTGTGTCGACGGTTTGGACGAGTAATAGAAAATTTTGTCGACCATTTTACCTATGAGAAATTATTTGTCGACGATTTGGACAAGTGGAAATTTTGTTTAATGTCCTGTCGACTATTTTTCCTGTCGACCAATTTTCCTGTCGACGATTTGGGGTAGTCCCCGTCTCGGACCTAGACTGCCGAGTGACGTCCACACTGTCAAAATGTTGCGCAACATGTCTAACGTTGCATGAAGTCTCCCATTCCGATCGGGAGACTTTAGACCTGCGATTTTTGGTCTCGAGACACGCCCGTAGACGGGATTGGTCTATAGACTTGTCTACGTTGACAACCTGAGACACGTCTCATAGACCAAAATCGCGCAACATGTCTACTAGTGTGTACTAGGCTTTACTGCGATGAATCTGAAAGTGAACATTTTTCATAAAGGCCTGGCACATGATTGCGAGTCTCAATAATAATGTAACGTGACATCGATGAGAAATTGTCAGCGTCTAAAGTGATTCTTTTTCGAAGTACATTTATTAAGTTAATATTTATCATTGATTTTCTTCTATTGAAACTGTTGATTGTGAACTGAGAGAGATGAAATCCCTTATAGTACTTCATTTTTTTAACCTCACTTTCAGACAATTTTACAACTTTTGCTTAGGCCTTAGAGTAGTGTAATTTTTTTCCTTTACTCCATTGATATCAGAAGAAAATAATAATAATAATAATAATAATAATAATAATAATAATAATAATAATAATAATAATAATAATAATAATAATAATAATAATAATAATAATAATAATAATAATAATAATAATAATAATAATTTTTCAATATTTATTAAAATAGTAACAAAATAATTTGTAGTGGAAAACAACTTTAAAAAAAATGTCAATATTATATTATGTGCAATTTACTTATTAGATAACAAGACTAATATATATATATATATATATATATATATATATATATATATATATATATATATATATATATATATATATATATATATATATATATATATATATATATATATATATATATATATATATTCTTATATATATATATATATATATTTATATATAAAAAGATAGCATAACATAATATATATATATATATATATATATATATATATATATGCTGCTCTTTATAGAATATATATATATTTATAACATATATATATATATATATATATATATATGGTCAGCCTCTAGAAGAGCCACAATCCATATCTCAAAAACTACAACAGCTACCGGGAAAAGGAATACATTGCTGGAATGCTGGTCCAAATTTAGTGCGGAAAATGTAAAATATATATATATATATATATATATATATATATATATATATATATATATATATATATATATATATATATAAAAAACAAAATATATATATATCAAAAAATAAAAAATATATTTTAACATATATATGTATATATATATATATTATATAACTATATATATATGCTCCAACTAATAACATAACTATATATATATACCTTTATATATATATATCTTTATGTATATATATATATATATATATATCCAAAACTACGATAGGTACAAGGAGGAATACATTTTTGGAATCCTCGTAAAATTTTTGGATAGGAAAGTGTAAAAAAAATAAAAAATAAAAAAAATATTGTTAATAATTATAGTAATATGATTAGAAAGCCTATTTAGAGACCTTTTATTGGTTACTCGTTAAAATAAATAGACTTTCTATTAAGTTTTGCTTTTTTTAACTAAAGAATACCCCAAGGGTATACCGCAGCGATGGCAGGAGTCGGGGTCTCTCGGCCTTCCGGGGAACTACGGGGTAGGACTAATCCCCTCCGGGAGGGTCTCCGGAACCCCCCGCTCTTTGGTATTTTGGGTGGCGGGGGTTCCTCCGCCCCCTCCCCTACGGGATGTGGAAAACGTCTTCCCCTGTGTGTTCCCCGTCGGCTCCGAGCCCTAAATTGCCGTGTAATACCTTTACAAATAATATATATATATATACTATGTCCCAGCACCCCCAAAAAATAGCCAATTTTTGTTTAAATTTTTTTTTTTTTTTTTTACATTTTCTAAACTAAAATTTTACCAGGATTCCAAAATGTATTTAATAGCTGTTGTAGTTTTCGAAGACTGTAATTTTTTTTACAGTTTCCTCGATAAAGTTTTGCCAGGATTCCAGCACAATATTCCCGATGGCCAGCAATACCAGTTCTTAGTCTCAGTTGTGGCATAACGAAGGCTGGCTCCCTATATATATGCTATATATATATGCTGTATATATATATATATATATATATCTTATAATAATAACTTAATAACTCTTATATATCTGCTCTTAACTTATATATATATATTATATATATATATATATATATATATATGGACAAAGTTACTTAACGCCCACACGGAAAGGGAGGGCGGATCAAAAAATTTCACAGGTATCATCACTGATACATAAATAGATGTTCTAGGGGCGAAAAAATGATTTTTTTTTTTTACCTGTTCTAGGGGTGAAATTAGGTTAGGTTAGGTTAAGTTAGGTTAGGTCAGGTCAGGTAAGTAAAATTCATTTCGCCCCTAAAACATCTATTTATGTATCATAGAGAAACTACCTTATAAATTTTTCAAACCAACATCTATTCCGTGTGGGCGTTAAGTAACTTTTACCATTATATATATATATATATATATATATATATATATATATATATATATATATATATATATATATATATATATATATATATATATATATATATATATATATATCTTTACGTATCTTATATATATATATATATAATATGTTACAAAAAAAAGCAATGAAAAGTGCATCATTGTAACAGATCTTTTCATCAAAAATTGGCAAAGCTGAAAATTAAAGCCATTTTTATTCAAGGAAGCATCTTCAACGGGCCTACCACGTAGTGAAAACATTATCATTGCATGTTTTTGAATATTTTAAGGATAATTAATAAAATTGTGAATATCACACAAATATTTGACACAATCTCATTACTCTTAAAGTCATTAATAAAAAAAATTGACTCCATTGTAAGAAAAAAATAAAAGAAAAAAAATTTCATGACTGCTTTCCGCCATCATTTCCTTTGTTTACATTTTTGGTAAGAATAGAATTTTTCGGTAAGATAGGGAAATAGCAATCTTACGGAATTTGTCAAAATTCTTACGTTTGGTGAGAATATTCTCAAATTTTCCTTAAAATTTGACAAAACGAACGATTTTTTTGAGAACGTTCTTATTTTTCGTAAGAATTCGTAAGAATATTGCCAAAACGAAAACGGCTTAACTCTTGTTAGGAGTGAATCGATTCCATCGTAAACCATAGAAATCGATTCAACAGTGTCGATTATGTAATAATCGATACCAAGTCTGATGTCATGTTATGAACCTCATGAGAGACTCAGACGAAGATCAAAGTTGTGATAAGATAATTGAAGACTGGGTGCCCCCATGGGATTAAAATGAGAGACCCTTTCGTGTTTCCAGCCAACCAAATGTGGTACTGACAAATGAAAAGCTCTAGTGATATTTTGCCAGCTCTTAACATTACCGTCGAGCAGTATCCGCGGAAAAATTCTGTCAAATTCCGAAGAGCAACAAATCCGAGAATCTGAGGATATAATAATAATAATAATAATAATAATAATAATAATAATAATAATAATAATAATAATAATAATAATAATAATAATAATAATAATAATAATAATAATAATAATAATAATTTATTGAATTGATTGAAAATGCTTTATTCAGAAAATAACAATATACATTATTAAGTTTAACATTATTAACAATATTTATTTGTAGTAAATACAAAACTTAATGGTATACAATAATAATAATAATAATAATAATAATAATAATAATAATAATAATAATAATAATAATAATAATAATAATAATAATAATAATAATAATAATAATAATAATAATAATAATAATAATAATAATAATAATAATAATAACTCACCGGAATCCATGTAACATAAGGGTGAAAATAATTGCATTGTTGTTTGCTGAAGCAGTGAGAGGAAAGTATGGTATAAGAAGACACGCCCAAAACACCACACGTTAGTAATGTGATTGTAAAACACTTGTTCTGGGTATCTCCCTTCGCTTCAGATCTCTTCGCCAGGTACGTTGTCGTTCCTTTGTATATAAGACCGAATAAGGCTCCGTACAAGACACTAAAAATGATATACAAAGTTTAAAATATATATATATATATATATATATATATATATATATACATATATATAATATATATATATATATATATATAAATATATATAATATATATATATATATATGCTGCTTCTATATATATATATATATATATATATACTTCTTCTTATATCTTACTTCTTCTTTCTATATATATATATATAAAATATTAAATGTTAATATATGAAAATGAATATCGTGTCTTGAAATAATAACTCAGATCCACAAAACAGCATAGTCAGCATAGGCAATGTAATTGGGTTAAACTGGAAAGGAATATTCGGCCGAATATTCGATATTTGGTCGAATATAAGCAACCGAACATTCGGTATTCGGTAATTTTGTGTTTCGGCGAGCTTTTAGACTTTCGACCTCAATCTGGCTAGTGTTATATAGGTTTTGCGTGGGTGGGTGTTCTGGGAGTTTGATATTTCTAATGAATGATCATTGATAATGTGGTTTGGCTGACGGTTATTGAGAAATGTTTGTACTATGCTTGTGTGTATATGTTTGTTTGGAGGGATGTTATATTAACCCGGTGGGGAGAGTGGTGATTTTAATCTGTTTTGTGGTCTCGAAGGTGTAGTGAAAAGAGTGTGACGGGTCCAGGGGTTTGGAATAAAATTCGGAACCCAACAAATCAAGTGGTTGCGGATAGGGAGGATTTTGGTTTTCTCATGTAGGTGTTAAATTGATGTGGGTTTTATACAGGCTGTCATGTTTCTGAGGGCAGTGTATTGAATTATTTGTTGTTTTCTTATATTAGAGTGAGAGGTTGTAGGATACCATTCTGGAGATGCATAGTTAAGAGTGGTTCTTATATATTGTTTGTATGAGGTGGTGAGTGTTGTTGATTTATTGTTTGTCGGTTGTGATTAGGGTTACTGAATGTTTTTCTAGGGAGGTTGTCATTCTGTTGGAAGTAAGCCAAGTTTCCAGTTGTTGACTATATGTTTGTGGGAGACTGGTGGGTCTGAGCATAGAAGAGTTTTGTGTAATAATAGTTATATTGTCAGCATATGTAACTATTTTAGTATTTGGTGTTTGAAGGACAGGTTGGTCAGCTGTGAATAAGTTGAAGAAGAGGATAGAATGGCTCCTTGAGGAACGCCACTTCTTAGTTTTGCTGTTTTTTGAGAGGAAAACTTTTGTTAGATATTTGGACTGTACGTTCAGATGGTAAGATGGATGTCCATTTACAATAATTATTGTAGAAATTTTTGAATGAAGATATATCTGGGGACTGTGTCGAAAGCTTTGATTATATATATATATATATATATATATATATATATATATATATATATATATATATATATATATATATATATATATATATATATATATATATATATATATATATGCATATATATATATATATACTCTTTATATATATATATATGTATATATATATACCTTATATATATATATGCTATATATATATATACATATCTGTATATATATATATATATATGCTGTATATATATTTGTATATAATATATATATATACTGCTTCTTCTCAAATTCATCTTTCACTATATATATATATATAGCATATATATATATATATATATATATATATATATATATATATATATCCCTTACAAGAAAGTATAGTTCTCTGTGAGGGAGTTTTTGTTAAAGCCACTTGTGATTTTTTTTGGGAGATGGTAGTTAAGTTGGAAGTAGTTGAGTGTTTTTTCTGAATCCATGTTCAGAGTGTTGGGTAGTAGTATCAACGAGTTCCGCACAGTATTACAGAGCCTTTTTGACCTTTACATTACGACCCCTTTTTTGAAGCAGTTTTTACCCTGACCTTGACCTTTTTGGCCTTCACCTTTTGGGCCTTGACCTTTTTCGACCAACCCTTTGGTCTTCAGCCCAAGGTCAATTTTGGCGCCCAAATTTTTACCTACCCTTGTCCTTTTAGGGGAGTCGATTTTTGAGAACCCTAATTTTTTGAGAACCCTAATTTTTTGAGGACTAGTTTTTTGAGAACCCTAATTTTTTGAGAACCCTAATTTTTTGGCAGCCTAATTTTTATGGCAACCCCATTTTGCCCTTCTTCGAAGGGTTGCGCCAAACGGTTGCGTCAGCAGCCGTTGTACGCTACCCCCCCCTAATTTTTCGACCATGGGTCAATTTTTGCCCACTGTAATTTTGGCTACCCTTTGATCTTCCGTGGGTCATTTTTGGCCCACGTTAATAATTTCTGGCTACCCTTTGGTCTTCCATGGGTCAATTTGACCCACGGTAATTTTTGGCTTTCTGCTTTGGTCTTCCATGGGTCAATTTTATCCGGTAATTTTTGCCTACCCTTTGGTCTTCCATGGGTCAATTTTTGCTGCACACCCTAATTTTCGACCAACCCCTTTGGTCTTCCATGGGTCAATTTTGGCCCACGGTAATTTGATCTTCCTTTAGGGGCTTAGCCCTATTTTTGATGTCTTTACCTTGTTTCACCGTGATATTTCGGCCTTAACCTTGCCATATACCATGGGTCATTTTGCCCACAGTAATTTTAGGGCGGGCGCCCTTTTTAGGGCTTAGCCGTTTTGATGTCTTAACGTTGTTTGACCATGATATTTCGGCCTTGACCTTGCAGATACCATGGGTCATTTTTGCCCACGTTTACCCCCTCGTGGCCCACCCGTCACATATTTCGTTCCTAACTTAAACGTGTATGGACCTACCCTAACTTGAACACCTACACACGTGCGCGTGCCACACACACACACACACACACACACACACACACACACACACACTTACACTTATACAGACATTCACTATGACACTTATACAGACATTCACTATGACACTTACATTTACCCATAGACACTTACATTTACACTTATACTCACGTACAAACACACTGCCAATCCTTTGGTCTTCCATGGGTCAATTTTGGCCCACGGTAATTTTTTGTCCTTCCTTTAGGGACTTAGCCCTTTTTTGATGTCTTAACCTTGTTTGACCATGATATTTCGGCTTTTACCATTTGCCATATACCGTGGGTCAATTTTGACCCACAGTAATGTACATTTTGATGGCTCCCAATCACCGTAAAGTACCTAGGGATGTTCTATTAGTGTTCTATGAGTATTCTATGAGTGCCAGGTGAGTGCCAGGTGAGTGCCAGGTGAGTGCCAAGTGAGTGCCAATGAGTGCCAATGAGTGCCAAGTGAGTGCCAATGAGTGCCAAGTGAGTGCCACATAGTGCCAAGTGAGTGCCACATAGTGCCAACTGAGTGCCACTTTTTTCAAGCCTTTTCTAGCCTCCACGGAGCCTAAATAGCCCTAATTTGGGGTGTCTACCCCTAGGTAATAAGGTATGAGGAATCGAATGGTGTACATTACAATCTGCTAGAATGCTTCCTACTACGAGTTAGTATTTTTATAACACTTATAGCATGACAGAATATATATCTAAAGAGTTACACAGTTGAGACAGTGTCCGCAAACGTTTCCGAGTCCGAGTCCGCGTCCGCAGGTGAACACCGTCGCGAAACCGCCCGCCGCGTGCGCCCGCAGGCGCAATATTTCCCGCCCGTCGCGTGCGCCCGCAGGCACAATATGTCCGCAGACGCAAAATTCCCGCCCCGCAGACGCAAAATTCCCGCGTGAACGAAAAATATGATATCAATGTAAACTATTCAAAGAATTTCGTTTCAAATATACTATGAGTCATTCATTTTTACTACAATTGTACGAAATTTTATTAAAAACATATACTTTACATACCTTAAAGCAGTAAATCAGTAAATCAATAGAGGTGTTATCACCTAACACCTAGGGGATTAGTATGCTTTTGTTTTACTGCTTTACTGCTTTAACTCATGTTTTACTGCTTTAACTCATGTTTTACTGCTTTAACTCACATGTTTTACGGCTTTAACTCATATATTTATTAACATTACATACCTTAAAGCAGTAAATCAGTAAATCAATAGAGGTGTTACCTAGGGGATTAGTATGCTTTTGTTTTACTGCTTTACTGCTTTAACTTTCTGCTTTACTGCTTTAACTTTCTGCTTTACTGCTTTAACTTTCTGCTTTACTGTTTTAACTCATATTTATTAACATTATGTTGTCTTTTATATTTTTTATTTTTGTTTTAATACTTTTTATTTATTATTTCTATTTTTATTTTTGTTTTAATACTTTTTTATTTTTAATTTGTAATGTAAGAATAAAAACACACAGAGTTTCTGTTATATAAACATTTTATTTTAATAAAATTGTACGAAATTTTATTAAAACCTTTTTATATATACGAGTTTTAAGGGGAGTAAAATCGCGTTTTTTCATTTTAAAGCATTTATTACATAATCAGAAACTATAAAATCATTGACATACAAATTTTTAGCATCAAATATATTTACAAGTTTATTAAAACATACATTATTTAAAAAACATATAATGAAATAAATACAATAGACTCCACATAAATTGGAATATAAGGGTTGAACAGGGTAAGACATAGTTTTTACACAGCTTACATTATTATATTTTAAAAATAAGGTAATATAATGATTATTCAATATAAATTGTAAGTTCAAAGAATCAATTATGTGAACAGTATCGTTTTTTGCTCTATAAACGGAAATCCAATGTCCTGTTGAGGTGATGTGACGAGGCAATGTATTGAATATGAAACAGGTATCCTTCTCCAACTTTACAGAGTTTATTTCGTTAATAGCGAACACTCCTAAAAAGGTTCATTTTTAAACACCGAATTTATTTCCTCTTCATTCATCTTTAATAATTCAAAAGTACGTTGCGTACTCGGTCAATTTCAATGAGTTGAGGATGCTCAAGATAGACCACTACAGTGATGGGTGATTGTAGACTCGATCCCAAAGAGAGTAAAGTTATAACATTCCCTAATGTTTACATTATAGGCGTTACAAGCTGAAAGGTCTGCA
>JABUQX010141267.1:2500-13624 GCA_015478945.1 Trachelipus rathkii
TCTATATATATATATATATATATATATATATATATATATATATATATATATATATATATATATATATATATATATATATATATATATATAAATTTATGTGTGTTGGTGAGTGTGTGTGTATATATATGTGTGTGTATGTATGTAAAACACTGTAAGTTGCTGCCTTAGTGATTAACAAGTTGCCCATGCAAATTTAAATCAAAGTTATCGAAATTGAAGTAAATATTAAGCTTATGCAAGTTTGCTGATTTTTCATAAATTTGCCCAAGCAAATTAAAAATCAAAAATAATCAAACTTGATTCAAGTGTATATATGCTAAACTATGTATATATATATATATATATATATATATATATATATATATATATATATATATATATATATTTATATATATATATATATTTTCATATATATATACATATATTATATATATAAAATATATATATATATATATATATATATATATATATATATATATATATATATATATATATATATATATATATATATATATATATATATATATATATATATATATATTTATATAAATATATATATTATATATATATATATATATATATATATATATATATATATATATATATATATATATATATATATATATATATATATATATATATATATATATATATATATATATATATATATATATATATAGGCTAAAACTTATAAACTGTCCTGTGTACTCTAGTTCACCGACCCTCTATCTTTTGCGGCGCGATGTTGGTGCTTTCTTTTCTATAGGTACCGTAGCGGCAGGTCTCGAGGGAGATACACTCGCGTACCACCACCTTTACGACGCCCTCGTAGCACAAGGGGTGCTGTGTCGGCACATGAGTTTTGTGTTGATGTTAGTAACTCCAGACTGGTTCGCTGCGGTGCTTCTTTCTTTCCTGCCACCTCTGTTCTGTGGAATTCTCTTCCATCATCTGTGTTTCCTACTCAATTTAATCTCCCTCACTTTAAAGCCTGCGTCTGTGCTCATCTGCGTAATTTACGTTAGTTGAAATTTTATTTAGGTGAAACACCCCCTACTGAGTAGGTCTTTGCCCATTTGTATATTGATATTCTTTGTAAAAAATATATATATATATATATATATATATATATATATATATATATATATATATATATATATATATATATATATATATATATATATATATATATATATATATATATATATATATATATATATATAATAATATTTTTATATATATATATATATATATATATATATATATATATATATATATATATATATATATATATATATATATATATATTTTTATTTATATAATATGCATATATAAATATATATGGAGTGCATTTTGCATTCTATTAACAAAATTATACCCCCTCCCCAATCCACTACCAGGTTTGCACAGATACACAATAACAAAGGCTATCGAAACGAAGGCGCATTGAACTCCAGGGCGCACTGTCTCTAGACACCGCCAAAAAAAAAAAAAAAAAAAAAAAAAAAAAAAAAAAAAAAAAAAAAAAAAAAAAAAAAAAAAAAAAAAAAAAAAAAAAAAAAAAAAAAAAAAAAAAAGAGAACATTATTTCTTATCTCTGGGAAGATGCTTTTTGGATTTTCTTTCAATTTCGTGAATAAACTTTCTGACTCTGTTGGGCTTGTTAAAGAGATGCGATCACGACATACGCGGAATTCATCTTATCTTCACAGATTCTTATATACTCAATATTAAAAATGCTAAAGTATATGCTAACACATATTTATATATACACAAATGCATATGCATGCATTTAGAGACAATCTTATAATTTAGGTCAACGAAACTTGTTTATGAGAATAATAATAACTAATAAAAATATAATGATACTACTACTACTACTACTAGTACTACTACTACTACTACTACTACTACTACTACTACTACTACTACTACTACTACTACTACTACTACTAATAATAATAATAATAATAATAATAATAATAATAATAATATTAATAATAATAATAATAATAATAATAATAATAATAATAATAATAATAATAATGATAATAATAATAATAATGATAATAATAATAATAATAATAATAATAATAATAATAATAATAATAATAATAATAATAATAATAATAATAATAATAATAATAATAATAATAATAATAATAATAATAATATAATATAATAATAATAATAATAATATAATAATAATAATAATAATAATAATAATAATAATAATAATAATAATAATATAATATAATAATAATAATAATATAATAATAATAATAATAATAATAATAATAATAATAATAATAATAATAATAATAATAATAATAATAATAATAATAATAATAATAATAATAATAATAATAATAATAATAATAATTAAAAACCGAAATATGAATATAAACTTCTTATTATCTTTTTCCTTAAACTCTTCTCTCAATTCATTCTCTCGGAAAAGGGGGGTAGGAGGGGGTCCTTCAAGATTTAAAGAAAGGAATGCAGAATTTGGAGGAGGGAAATTGTAATAGTTCTGAACTGATTCAGTAATGGATTCCTCTAATCATCTTTAAATGTAGGTTTTCAATTTTTTTTTCTATTGATTTTTTTAGTGGTTTTCATACGTAGTGGTCTAGACTTAAGGTTTTATATTTTGTGTATATTATATATATATATATATATATATATATATATATATATATATATATATATATATATATATATATATATATATATATATATATAAATGGTTTTGATTGACACAACACTTACTGAAAAAAATTTAAGGTTATGGTTTTGCTATTTATTTGTTTGTTGTGCTTGACGTAGGCTACTTTTTCCTATAATTACAAAAATTTGAAATCTTTAGTGGATTTATATTTCAGTTGGATAGGGTGATAAGTTAATTAAGTTATTTAGGTTTGTATAGATTAAAATATATATTAGGACTTGTTTTTAATATTTTACGACAGGTTTGAAGTTCTTTACTGAAATGAGAAATGTGCGTGATATCAAGCAATTGGCTTACTTTTTGCTATAATTTGAAGCGGCTGAAATATTTGTATATATTTAGAACAGTTAGTTCCAGTTAGGTTAATTGTTATATATATATATACATAACACACTATATATATATATATATATATATATATATATATATATATATATATATATATATATATATATATATATATATATATATATATATATATATATATACATATATATATATATATGATCTGAGAACACATTTCCATATCAGCAATGCACCTATATTTTAGGGTTAAGATTCAAATTTGTAACGGCAGGAGAGCTTTTGGAAGCCGCGAGGGCCAGCCGAGGACGTGATTTTAGATGCCGAGTGAGGCAGACGTCAGCTGGCATAAGGCCAAGAAAAAGCCGGCAGTTTGCCGATATTTGGTATACATCAAATTACTTTGTCTAATAAATAATTAAGTACTTTATTCCAATTGTGATTACAAAATTGATTATATCATCTGTCATATTATTATTTCACGTGCTGTTAATAAACAAAAAGCAGAATAAACCTTTTCAATCCATCATTCAATTATTAATTACTTATTGGTGGTCTGAGTAATCTCAGATCAAAAGTGGTGGCCATTGACTCGTGCAACATTGCAAAATTGCAATACCACCAACATCGCAATCTGCAATAAAATATAGTACTGCTTTGAACGGGCCTAAGAATTTATATTAAAACAGTGACAAAAATAAGTGACAGTGAAAGGGTTCCAAATTATACAGCAAGTGTTTATTAAAAATTTGAGAAAAAAAAAGTGAAATCATTGTAAATATTAATCTATAAAGACAATTCCTTGCGTGAAGAAAAGAAAAAAAAAATAGAAGTCAGAACGAGCTCTCCGTAACGGTCAAGTTACTACCAAACACAAGAGCCTTTAGCTAAGTCGAAGCATTTTGAAAAAAACAAAAAACAAACAAACGTCCTTGTTCAAAAAAAGTAAATGGCGCGAAACTAAAGAAGAGCGTCGCTATCAAGATGTTTAAAAATTCTCCAACAGACATCATTTAGGCTAGAAAAAAGTGCCATAAATATTTGAAATAACGTCATTGAGGTGTGAAAATGACGTAATCAACGAACACTCTCACTCATGAAAAAGCCAAAACAAATCGCCCGAAGCTCTGTTGAAACAACAGCTTCCCCAACAACGAAAAAAAAAAAATGGAAATAGCGGTCTCCTTCACCAAAATGTTACTTCCCCCATAAACGAAGATTATTCCACTTTCTTCAAGAGTTGCCGGACACTCGGAAACATTCCGCTCATAAACCAGGAGAGTCAACTACCAACCATCTCTCCCCCAAATGGAGTGACAGCCCGCAAACGGACATCATGAATCCAACATTGGAAAAAAAATCTCGAAAAACAAATAACCTTAACTAAATAAAGAATTTGTAAATGGAAGAAAAGTACGAACTTATATATTAATAATAATAATAGTAATAATAATAATAGTAATAATAATAATAATAATAAATATAATAATAATAATAAATAATAATAATAATAATAAAGTGAAAAAAAAATGCAACAGTAAGAAAAATATATTTTTAATAATCCGTAGCGAATGGTATTAAAAAAATATTATCTTCAAGTAAATGTTAAATTCATAAATGATGTTTCCAATAATAAATATTTTATAATATTAGGAAGCAATATATAATATATAACACATTATTGAAAAGAAATAAATAAAATAGCCAATGTATTCAAGGTGTATTTATTATAGAATATTAATGCTATAACTGAGTAATTATATGATAAAAACATAAAGAGTTTTCTATATAATTTTTCATACCAATTATAATTTTTATTATTAAATAAGCGTGGGGAAATAGAGCAGGGCGGAAACATCTTCTGGTTTATCTGAAGCTTTCAGTATGAACGTAATTTTGCAACTCCACGAGATTGCCGCCAAAGTTCTACCGATAGCCAAGGAATGGTGGAAGGCAAAACTTTCCTTCGCCAAACGTAAAAAATTTATGATTGTATTTTATATGTCAAATTAATAAACATAGTATTGGTAATAAAAACAATGTGAAAGCGAGTAGCTCAACACGAGACAAAGCTTATTGCCCTACAATTGGGAACCGTGTAATACCTAGAGTAAACATTATTATATTGTGCAGAATTATGATATCAAATTAATTAATGTATGGTAAAATTTCCACGCTATTTTCAAATTTCAATCTCTCCATAGACTCTTGTAGCCTATCCTAATTATTAAATAAAATTATAGTATTTTTAAAAGAATACCGTAAAAATCGGTCATACCAAATAACGAATCGTAAATGAAAATTGTGGGAGGAGTCAACGCCTGCCTCCTTCTCTTACACACAAGTGAACCAAATGCGGATGGTACAAAAAAAACACTGCTCGCTTGTGAATTCCTGTGTACGGTCCATTTAAATCCTAAACAAGCAGCTGTGTGAAGCGCACATCAGAAAAAAAAAATATATAATAAAATTATGTAAGTTACCGAAAAAAAATCGGCCAAACTAGAAAACAGAAAATAAAAAAATCGAAGAAAACGGAGTTAAGACTCCTCACCGTCATTCCCGTGCCCAAGGCCACAGTAGACAGCGGACAGCTGACAACCATTGCCTTCCTTCAAATTGAAAAAAAAAGAGAAAGAAGAAAGAAGAAAATGTTTGTTTTAACAACATGAAAAAAAAAAAAAAATAAATAAAAATAGTGAACTACATAATGCATATAGAAGGAAGCTATTCCTTATTTTCTAGATAAGAATGTTTTAATTGAATGTATATATTGCATCTGAATTGTCTGCCGAAGAGCAAGACCTACCTAGAAAAATTGTACGTTTATTTAAAATTTATTTGAAAGAAAAGAAAGAGAATGAAAATAGAAACAGACGAAAATGGTTGAAGAGGTTGAAAATATGTTATATGTTGGTGTCTATAATATGATGACGGGGATAAAGTCAATTTATTAAAGTAGTCATTAATTCTGTATACTAATATGTAAAGTATTCTTCTCCTCTTTTATCTATTGTAATGATCTGTCTTGTTCTGTTCTTGTCTATTGCTTATTATGTCATAACTATAAATAAGTTTATAAGGGTTATTTGTGTCGAAATTTCAAACATTTTGCAATTATCACAGAGATAAGCTTTCTTCTCTCTGTTGTTGCAAATTGTTTGATAGCCACTGCCGGGGGTAGCATTTGATCTGAGAAATTCCATTTCCCATATCAACAATGCCGCTTATTATATATTTAAAATTGTTTTATATTTGTCCAACCAATAGGGAGGCGAGATTTGAAATGAAAGCGTCTGAGCAGGCAGCATGAATGCCTTACTCAGGATCAGTCCATAAAGATACAGTATGGCGGGAGGGTGCAGAGCTGCATCTCACCTAGTAGATTCAACTTATCGAGCTCTCCCATAGATTCAATTTAATCGAATCCTTTATTATAATAATTATTTGTGAAATCCTTGTGTTATACCAAGTACTAATTATTGCCCAAGTTAAACAAAGCTATTTTGTATACCAATTAGGCAGCATAAAAATAAACATGCTCAGTGCCTCTACATTGTCAGTTTAACCGGCGACATGCCGCGATCATTAATATGGGCCTTAATTACTGTGGTTACCAGATAAGGAAATATTACTATCATCCATTACCATTATTATTTATTATCAAATTGATTATATCATCTGTCATACTATTTATCGTGCACAATTAATAAACTTAAAAAGCAGAAAAAACCTTTTCAATCCACTCATTCAGTGACAGTACTTATTTAATTGGTCTGAGTGATAACCTCACAGATCATATTTATATATATATATATAACCAATAAAGACCTTATATATATATTTTTTTCTATAAATATATCAATATATATATATATATATATATATATATATATATATATATATATATATATATATATATACTCTCATATATTTCAGTTCTTCGGGAAGAATTTCGAGGAATACCTGCTGACACTATTGTCGCTGCAGGTGAGTCAGCCATGTTAGAATGCATTCCACCGAGAGGACACCCAGAACCCTTAGTCAGATGGAGGCGAAATGGGGAAGTCATAAATGTGGCTCACGCTCATAGGTACGTCGTTATTAATAGTATTGATTATTATTATGTGTATGTATGTATTATTGTATTATTATTATTATTATTATTATCTTAAGCTTTGAATATCACTTCCAAGGTTCTAAATATTTATTTTTGGACATTATTATTTTAATTATTATTATTATTATTATTATTATTATTATTATTATTATTATTATTATTATTATTATTATTATTATTATTATTATTATTTTAAAAGTTTGTGTATTATAATTATTATTATTATTCATATTATTATTATTCTATTATTATTACATTATTATTATTATTATTATTATTATTTATTAATAATATTATTATTATTATTTGATCAATAAATCCTCTTCTACTTCTAAATGCGCCTTGATCTTCGACCAACAACCCCTCAGTCACTCGACCCAATCTTTTAACCAAAATACCAAAGTATATATCTTCCCTACAACAGAATTTCCTTGTAGTTTCTACGGTTTTCTTTATCACCTTATAATATATATATACGAGGAACTATCATTTATATATAAAATATTCTTAATCAATATTTACCTAAGTTGCTTTGAGGATTATATTACAACATTATATTACAATTGTAAGTTAAAATTTATCATGTAAATGAATTAAATCTATTATATTCCTATATACTTATATATATATATATATACATATAGCATATTATATATATATATATATATGCTACTATATATATAACATATATACTCTTATATATATATATGAATTATATATACAACCTCCTGGCAAACAAATTAGAATTAACGAACCCTATTGCTGAAAAGACTGTTCTTATATAAAAGATGGCATGCTTTCTTCTTAATTTTTCTTGTTTAGCGCACAATTACCATCCGTGCTCTATGAAGAATTTATTGGTCTCCGTATTGTCAATAGATGTAAATATTGATGTGGAGCTTCATAAATAGCGTACCTCTGAGAAATCGCCTTTCTACAGAAAACATTCATAACTCTTTCAGCCTCTCCTCCTAGCTCTTGCCCTCAAGCCCAGAAATCATCCTTGTTTGCTCTACGTTGCACTCTCTTTAGCATGTCTCAAAAAGCCTTTCTTTAAAATAGGGGCCCAAGCTTGTACTTTGTCTTACTGTGACCATTGGCATAACATAGCTATTATACAGTTTACATATTACTTCTTTGCTCTTCTAAACAACATTGCGATTTATTCAACTGCCCAGCAGCTTCTTATTAACTTTATTCCTTGCTTCCAAACACTGATTAGCTACTCTCAAATTTTTGTATAATCACACCTAAATCTTTTTCTTGGTTCTACAGACTCAAGCCAATCCCCATTCCTTATCTTGATTAAAATCTTTTGAATTTTATTATAATAATAATAATAATTATAATAATAATAATAATAATTAAATAAAAACATTATAATAATAATAATAATAATGTAATAATAATAATAATAATAATAATAATAATAATAATAATAATTAGGACACTTTTAAAGTAGTTTCCCATTAAATACATTTTTTCAAAGGAAACTGTTAGATTTTGCCATTGTTTTTAATTGTTTAAGCTTTTTTCATATTTCATACTTTATAAAGTATATTAGCAATATCTCAAGTAAATTATCGTTCTTAGACTGATTCTATAAAGAGTATTTAAATAATATTGTATTTCACTTATTTTAACACAAATTTCTGAATTTAGTGTTTTTTTAGTATTATATTAAGTCAGATTGTAAAAAACACTGAAATAGAGCTTCAGCGACAAACCCAGAGATGACTTTTCTATGTTATATCATTATACCTATTTCTTGCGAATTTGATTGGCTGAGAGATGTGAACATTATATAATAATACTGATAATGTGCTCGCAATTAATCTGAAAAATTTAGAGACTACTGGGCATGTTATATTATATTAATTCATTTTAATTGATCAGCTTTTTCAAGCATATTTATATATATACTTATATATATATATATATATATATATATATATATATATATATATATATATATATATATATATATATATATAGAGATACACCCAATCATAGATTCGCTTCCTATCGCTATTCAGGCGCGCAAGCAGGAATTTAAAGGATTGATTGTTCCACAAGCTAACGCACGCGAAGCAGAATGGTATACAGTACTCAACTTAGTGTAACTATATATATATATATATATATATATATATATATATATATATATATATATATATATCTATTTATATATAAATTTGAACTATTATTATTATTATTATTATTATTATTATTATTATTATTATTATTATTATTATTATTATTATTATTATTATTATTTTATTTTATTATTATTAATATTGCTAAGTTTATTATTTAATCATCATTAAACTATTATTGTTTTATTTTTATTAATATTATTATTGTGTGTGTGTGTGTGTGTGTTATTAATTATTATTATTATTATTATTATTATTATTATTATTTCTCTTTGCGCTTCATAATTTTTATAATATAATTTTTGTAGTTTTGCTACGTATTGAACACATTATTTTACACATATTATTGTGAGGAAAAAGAGCATTACATTAATTGAAGGATGTTACAAGTTAAGAAGCAAACTGTTGCTTTTACATTGCTGCGTCAGTAGTCCCAGTACCATATATATATATATATATATATATATCAACCTTATATATATATATATATAACTTAACATATATATATATATATATATATATATATATAACTGCTCTTCTTAACATATAATATAACATATAATATATATATATATAGCAACTATATATATATATATATATATATATATTTGGTATGAGTCAATTAGTTGGGAGGAGGTAATAGGTAGAGAGTGAGAAAGAAGAATGATGAATCATCAGGTATAAATGGAATTATTGGTGAAATGATCAAGAATGAAAGTGTGATTGTAAGTGACTGTATACGGAAGTTGTTTAACAAATAGTTTGTGAAGGGTGCAGTTCTGAAGGACTGAGGCTTGGAGGAGATCAGTGATAAAAGGTATGGGTGATAAATGAAACTGTAGTAACTACAGAGGAATTTGTTTATTGAGTGTTGTAGGGAACTTATACTCTGGCATTTTGGTGGAAAGTTGGCATCGAGTGACTGAGGGGTTGATTGTCGAGGGTCAAGGTATATTTAGTAGTTGTAGACAAGGTATTGATCAAATTTTTACATTGAAGTAAATGAGTGAAAAAATGAAAGATAATAGGAAACTTTATTAAGTTTTTATGAACTTGCAAATGACGTATAACAGGATTAATAGGGAAGGTCAGTAGCAGGTGTTACTTATATTTGGTGGCTGGTGTTGATGGTAGGCTTCTGAATATAATGAAAAGTATGTATGTTGATAGTGAAGTGTGAGTAAAAATAAATGTAGTGGAGTGTGTGAAAGATTTATTATTAATAGCGGAGTGAGTCAGGGATGTGTTATGTCTCTGTCTCCTTGGCTCAAATTCCACCCTAGAGCTTCACTTACCACGACAGAGGCTCACTGTGGTATCTCGTCAATGTCAAGGTTCTTCCCATTGGCCATTACAAGTACAACAACCATGCCTTCTCACAAAACCACGCCATTTACTCCTATTATGCACCATTCCTCTATCTTGAACCAAACTCACAATCTTTTCTTTCAAACATTCTTTTGCTGACTCAGTCCACTGTTTCTTAGATCTCCTATCTGGTCGCTTCCCGATACACTCACACTATACGACCGCTTAACCAATCGGCTACCACTCATCCTTTCCAAATAACAAAGTCCACTTAATACACTCTCATTTATTATCGTCACACCATACAGCTGCCTTTAATACGCTTGTTACTCATTTTATCAATTTTCCCCCACTTAATACTTTCCTTAAGATTGTCTAAACCTCTTATTCCACTCCATGGTTCAGGAAGGAATCCACCATGTTATTGTCATTGTCCAATAAAGTGTCTTCGCGTTCTTCAACCTTTTCTACCCTTCCTTCGCCACGTACCCTTGTTGTGCGTTAGT
>JABUQX010141268.1:5000-17500 GCA_015478945.1 Trachelipus rathkii
ATATATATATATATATATATATATATATATATATAATATATATATATATAATTTTTAAAGTTGCTATCATCACTTGTTTTTAACTACCTAATAATCTAATTATTTATTTTTTTCAGATTTTCAAAAAATGAAAGTAATTCTCCTTTCAGTTATATATATGACAGTTTATTTTCATACAATCTACAGTGAAAACTCTTTGAGTGTACTTATTGACACGTTTTACTTCGAGACAGCTGACAACAATCTTTTTAAGAAAGAAAAGTACAACGTTAGATCACTGATACAATGTAATGCTCTTTGCTGTGAAAATTCTTATTTGTGTCTTACTTATTGCTTCGATAAAGAACAAAAGATGTGTCTCATTACCAATTTGAAGGTTTCTTCATATCACCAATACTCTCCAGAAAGATCTGTAAAATGTCATACGTTTATGAAGAAGGATCTTGCATTTGGATCCATAGTTACATTTTCTAAGGTTTCACATAATTTTGTACCAAACGGAACTGGAACAAATTTAGCAAAAGGACTTTTAATTACAACGATGCTACAGACATGCGTAGGGCTTGAGAATTCAGATCCCACCTACTTAATGTTTGACTTGAAAATTTCTTATAATATTAGTGAAATTCGAATAACTACGCAAAATGGCAATTGGATATATGACTTGCCAAGGGACGCAGAAATTAAAATAGGTCAAATAAAACCGGTTTTAAGCGGTCAATTCACTAATTTCATACTTTTCGGTACATTGCCTTCAAATGCAAAACCACGTACGACATACATTGTGCGTTCAGAAAAGTCGCACTACGGTCAATACATCGCCATCATTCGTCCTTCAAATTCTATGGTTCTGTGCTACGTAGAAATATTTGGTTAAAAAGCTTATTGATTAATAATTCAATTGTTTCTATTACATGATGAAAAAAGTTATGTTTCCTTTCTATTGTTGCAAATCTGCTATTACAATTTAAACTTAATAAATTGATGTCATATAAATATATATTTCACTTTCTAATTTTAAAATGGTAACATATTAATTATTACTATAATTGTTAATGTTAAGGAATGATATTTATACATATTAAAGGAAAAACGCTTCACAAAAAAAATCTCTGAAAAGATGTCAGTATATAATTACTTAGAAAGTCGTGAAGGAAAATTATACATTCGGGATTGTTCTAACCTTAGATAAATTTAATTATTTAGAATTTAAAATTTTAAGGGTTAAAATGCCAAAAACCAAAACTCGCCCAATCTCTTCAATTGTTTCGAACTTCATCCTATAAGGACGGAATAAATATAATAAAACTATATTCAATATTTCAATCACCAGAAATTTAACTACAGTAGTAATACTATCAGGATCGTACTCGTTTTAGTGTTAGGTGCAGAGAGAAGAGAGAGAGAGAGAGATTAGTTCGAGCAGCAGAAATAATATATATATATATATATATATATATATATATATATATATATATATATATATATATATATATATATATATATATATATATATATATATCTATATATATCTTATATATATATATATATATATCCCAGAGTGAATGAACCCCTGACAGTGACGGAACCTACGAATATTGAATCCCCCTTCAGTATGCTTGGATGATAACGTAATTAACCTTGTGGAAGGTACTCGCCAAACTACTGAAGAACCAGTTAAGCACGGTTAGAGAAGATGTGAAAATATACAAATAAGATTGTGCCGATAGACAAGAAGTGTCTAGTAAACATAAAACACTACAAAAAAATTAATATAAAGATAAATAAAATCCAATTTACATAAATGTATATATATATATACATAATATATATATATATATATATATATATATATATATATATATATATATATATATATTATATATATATATATATATATATATATATATATAACTATATATATATATCTCTATATATACTGAAGAATCAGATTAAATTAGTGTACAGTGTTGTAATAAACAAACAATGTATATATGTTGCTATGCCAGCAATCTGATCATGAATAATAAATGCAAACAATGTAAAGTTTCGATCAACTTTAAAAAAAAAAAATAATAATAATGAGTTCGAGAAATGACATTCAGATCAAGAATTAAAAACTGGAAAAAAACTAAGATTATTATGACTGTTAATCGATATATGAATCAATAATTAAATGTAATAAAAAATTAATTCTAGCTTTTTCTTTCCAATGATGACCGAATAATAATAATAATAATAATAATAATAATATAATAATAATAATATAATAATAATAATAATAATAATAATAATAATAATAATAATAATAATAATAATTCCGGAGGACTGGAGGGGAGGAGTGATAGTACTACCCATGTATAAGAGTAAGGGATTTCAAGGGGATTAGCAGTACTAAAAATTGATGAAAGCAATTCCAATTGGTAATATATATATATATATATATATATATATATATATATATATATATATATATATATATATATATATATATATATATATATATATATATATATATATATATATATATATATATATATATATGAAAAAATATAGTCGATTTGAATTATTTTGAATTAATATTTCACAATCGAAAATTCCTAATTTTAATGTTTTACTAAAATGAGAAATTATTATGAGAAATTAATATATAATATTATAATAAATGTCTTTTGAGGAATAATGTGAGTGCTGATACAGTAATCCTTATCGTCAATAAAGGCACTAACAAGACTAATAATTACCGACAATGGAAAAGTGATTAAGTGATTAAGTGATTAAGTGATTAAGTGATTAAGGGATCACTGCAATACTTGTAGTATTGAGTTCAACCATCACTTAATTGGCTTTAATAATTTCTAACAAAGAAATTATATAGATAAGCAAATATTCCAGAATATCCTTCGAATATGAAGCTAAATTTGAGCTCATGCACGAGAGAGAGAGAGAGAGAGAGAGAGAGAGAGAGAGAGATATATGTTAAGTACTTTTACCAGAAATTTTTTAATTATCGAATCTACTAACAAAGATTCTAATTATTATTACATGAATGATAATCCACACACCTGATCAATGGGTGTATATATATATATATATATATATATATATATATATATATATAAATATATACACATATATATATAGCTTTATATATATATCTTGCTATATATATATATATATATATATATATATATAAAAAATGACACATGTGCATAAGATTGATACCCGAGTCGCTAAAATTGAGTCGATTCTTAATTTTATATTACTGGGCGAATGACAAAAGGACTTCGTATTTTTCGTTCACTTAAGGATTGCAATTTTTTATTATAAATATATTAATTAATTATTTAAATATTATACGATTAACATTAATTGTTCAGATAAATTATATATGATATGAAAGCTCAAAATTTCGTTATCAATATTAACTAATCAATTTAGTTTATCGAACTAACAGAAAGCCACATTAAATAATTAAATGAAATTCCGTAATTCATTGGAACGAGATATAAATATGCAATTATATGTTATCATATCCACAGCTTTTGTTACACTGAAGTCTGAGATCAGATGTTTTTTTTTGACAAATCTATTTTTTATTACGATTATCCGCTAGGTATCGTTGATACATTTGATATTTATGTAAATCATTCATTAGTATTGAAATTCGATCAATCGCCACTACCTAATTCGATAAATATATTTAGAAAAATGTTCCAATGTTTTTAACAAATATTACTTTATGTTAATGAATAAAAAAAATAAAAAGTAAATTGTGTATCATCATTTATGTTTGCAAATTGAAAATGCCTGTAATTTGTTAGTACTTTTATTTCATATAGAAAATAGCTTAGAGTGAGACATAAAAGTTAAAGATCTAAATCTATAGCTACAACCGGATACGTAGCTCTAACAGAGTTCCTATACATACTGGACTTTTAAAAGAGATCAGAAACATCGGTTTAGGACAATCTTGCATGACTGTTCTTTTCAATCCACGAAAATTGCAGAACCTATGCCAGAAATAGGTAACAACAATTCCCGTGGGGATTGGGGAAATAGAACAGTTGGAATGGAAGCTATAAAAGAAGTGACACCATCAAAAGAGAGGCGGTACTGGGATTCGCTTGTAATTTTAATTAAGTCTTAACAGACGAAGTTGAAATCACTGAAGCTCACTCCTTTCTTGGAACGATTCACCCATCAGAAAATTATACTAATGGTCGAAAAAGAAGAGCAATGACCTTAAAATTCCATAACTAAGCTGCAAGGGAGAATAGATGATTAGTTAGCCTGAAATAAATGTATAGGAGTTAGTACCTTAATCTATGTCCAGTTGGCCAAAACAAACACTAAATTCACTAAATCAGAACAAAACCAGCGGAGGAGTAATTTTTAAGCGTTTCCTTTGTCTGTCAAAAACAAAATGTTTGTAGACAACCCTCACAGACCAAGTAGGCTTTAAATGTACGCTAAGTAATCAAAAAGGGGGTGCTTCTATGAGCAAAGCTGTTATGAGTAAATTGAATCTGGTAGATGAAGATCTTTTCGCTGCTGGCCATGATTATACAAATAATATTACGGGACAATGAACGACCTGTGAGAGTAGCTGATTATGAGAAGGAATAAAGCTCTGAGCTCGAGTTCAAGCTTATATAGCACCATAAAAGCATGCGAAGAGGGTTACCAAAACGTAATTAATTAGTAAATAAAATTATTTATTAATTACAAATAAATTACGAAAAATATACTAAAATATGTGTTATATAGTTATCCTTTAAACATGATAAAACATTGCACAAAAAAAGAGTAGCAAAAATAAAGAAAAAGACGCCATAGTTATCTGGTGACATATGAAATCAATTCCCATGTTTGTAACTTGATATTAATAACTCCCATATTAATTTAATAAATAAATTTACTAGTAACCAGAAACTGGCACAGTAATTAAAATATATTAACAAAAACCGTATAAATTTCTGATCAAAACGTTAAATTTAGAACTGTAATCAAAGTACAACAAGATAAAGATCATAAATTTGGTTTTGCAAAATTCATGACCTATGACCCCTTGTCTTGAACCGAACAGGTCCTTTCAAACAAGAAAATAAACACTGAAAAAAATAGAGTATGAGGATCAGGTAGATACCTCATCTCTGGAAATGCAACTACTATTAAGGAAGTTACAATGGTCTAAAGAAAACGATCAAAATGATAGCGCAAAAAAAATAAAAATAAATGAATAAAATAAAAATAAAAAATGCAAAATGGAAGCCAAAAAAGTTGACACTGGTAATTCACAAACTAGTAAATATATATATATATATATATATATATATATATATATATATATATATATATATATATATATATATATATATATATATATATATATATATATATATATATATATATATATATATATATATATATATATATATATATATATATATATATATATATATTTATATATACAGCTATATATATATATATATATATATATATATATATATATATATATATATATATATATATATAACTCTATATATATATATATATATATATATATATATATACACAGATTTACACTTATCTCTCATCTCTTTATTTATTAATATATATAAATATATATATATATATATATATATATATATATATAAATTTAATTTTCCCCTAGGGTGAATACGATGTTTTTTAAATTAAATAATATGCATTGGGAGAATGCTGATATTTTTCAAAGGGTGCTATTATATATTGAAACTTTAATTGACTAAAAATCCAAATAACTTGAGCTCTCGCTATTATATTAGCGAGAGCTCAAGTTATGAGTCCCACCGCAATAAACGAGGCTACGAAGAAATTGGATCTATATATATATATATATATATATATATATATATATATATATATATATATATATATATATATATATATATGTTTGTTCTATATATATATGCAAATATATAATATATATATATATATATATATATATATGCTATATATATATATATATATATATATATACATGCTTGCACGAGTGCATTTTTAAATAAAATAGGTATGAATATTAAGGTAGATGAAGTTTAATGAATTAAAATTAACATTAAAAAAATGATACGTGGGATGACACTTATTTATATAAATATCGGGTAGGGACAAAATTATTATATCACAAGGGACAATCGAGCTTTCGTCCAGGATTTCATGGACTTTTTTCAAGAAGGAGAGAGAGACTGTTGTGTTGGGGAAAGAAAAAATATAAAATTTAGTGAGGATTTTGGTTGGTTTGCAAATTTGTTTTTAGTGTGGTGAAATATTTGGATGATAATATAATTGAGTTTTGTAAGTAGTCGAGAGCAAATTCACCTTTTTGTTTATTGAAATTTTGGGTGTTGTATATATAAACGGATTCTATTATTTTCCTTTTTTGTGTGTTGTTAGCATTTTTAAGTATGGTGATGTTTTGGTTATCAATACGGTGGTTGTGTTGGGTTCTATGATGAGTGAGGGCAGAGTTAATGTTATCTTTTATTAGATCCTGTTTATGTTGATAGGTGCGTCTTTTAAGGTCGTTAGTTTCACCGATGTATATGGACGGGCAGTCGTGACATGGGATTTTGTAAATGCAGTTGGTTTGAGGGTGGTTAAATGTGGGGGGCTTTAAGGAATGTTTTAGGAAAAACGTGTTATATTTTGTAAAATGTACGGAATTGGGGAAGAATTGTTTGATGTTTTGTTCGAGGAGAAAGGTATGAGGAGATAGGTTTTGTTGTTCATGATTGTGGTGTTAGGTGGATGGTAGAATTTGTGTTCGGCTTTTTGGTAGGATTTGTTGATAAATTGGGGAGGATAGTTTAGTTTTATAAATGTGGAGAAAAGATATTTTGTTTCGGAGTCTAGGTGGTTGGGGGAGCATATACGTAGGGCTCTAATGTAAAGGGCTGTTAAAGTGGCTTGTTTAACGGATTTGGGATGAGTAGAGTACACCAATTAATGTAAACAGGATAGGGTTGGTTTACGGTAGACTGAGTATGTTAAGTGGTTTGAGTTGTGCCAGGTTAATAGTGTCGAGGAATTCGAGGGTGTCGTTTTCAGAGAGTTCATGAGTAAAACTGATGGAGGGGTGCAAGTGGTTTACATAATAGCTTAGTTTTGAAATATATTTGTTTGGGTATTTGCTGAAGACATCGTCAGCATGTAGCGTAACCAATAATGTGATATTTTGAAAGGGAGAGAAAGTATGTAAGGTATGATGTTATTAAATTCTAAAAGTTCCATATATATATTTGCAAGGGTTGAAGAGAAGGGTGATCCCATCGAAAGACATGAGGTTTGTTTGAAATATTGGTTGTTGAAGTTAAAGTAGTTGTGGTCCAGGGTTATTATTGTTAGTTAGGTAATCTTCAAGAAGTTGTAAGGTGTGATCGACTGGGACGGAGGTGAAAAGGGATTTAACATCGAAACTTAAAAATTGATGGGTGGTGGGGTTAAGTTGGTTGGTTTTTGTATAAAATCCGGGGTGTTTTTTATATGTGCGGGGGATATGTTACCGATTAGGGTTTTTAATGTGCTAGACAACCAGGCTGACAGCTTGTAGGTATTGCAGTTTGTGTTGGAGATTATTGGGCGTAGGGGGTTGTTTTGTTTATGAAGTTTGGGAATTCCGTAGAATTTTGATATGTGTGTCATCTGGGCTTTATTGGTCTTATGAATGTCGGGGTAGTCTTTAGTAATCTTCTTTAAGTTATTGTTGAAGGTGTCGAAAGAGTTTTTTTGGGGATTTTTTTGTGAAGGGGTGTAGGTGTTGGAGTCTTGGAGCAGGGTTTGGCATTTGTTTATATAATCGTGGGTATTAAGTATGACAATATTGTTTCCTTTATCACTTCTGGTTATTATAATGCTTTGATTTTTTGTAGGGTGCTAATGGCTGTGAGAATTATTCCTCAAAAATTTTACGCAAGTGCAATGGCAGTCTAATTTATCATTGCCAGAATTTATGTCCGAATCCCAGAAAGCTTTGCAAGAATCTCTGGATTCTTCAGTATCTCATTATAACGTAGATTTCACGGCTGAACAACGTAGGTTGTTTTTGTTCTCGAGTCTTTATTCAAATGTTAAACCGCAGTATCATAAATTGATTACGGAAAATTTTAACATTGTGTATTCCATACCAAAACAGATGCAGGTGTATTTAAAGAAGAACCAAACATTTAATAGCGGTAAATTGGCTTCTTTATCCACAAAGAATGTGGAATCGGCCTCTACATATTCAAACGTTTATGCTACCAAATTCGTTACAGATTCTTATTCACAGCCACGAGATAATTAATCGTTCTTTAAATAATTCGTTTCCTTCATCTCAAACTAATAGTAATTTTTCTTTTTCACAACCGAGTACGTCTGTTGATCTCCGACCTCCTACAAACCCCGTAAATGCTGTTCGTACTATGAAAGTATTCTGTACAAATTGTAAACGACATGAACATAGTACAAACTCATGCGTGTTTCCTTCGTTCTGCAGCCATTGTCTGCAATATCATCGCAGAGGAACTATCCCAGCTTGCGCTTATACCAGCTGGAACCCCTTCAGTGTTAAAGAGTAAAATTTTTTACTGCCTCCGATGTGCAGAGACAAAGACAAAATCATCAACAAGCGATTGCCAACCCTTATCGAAGGCAAAACGGAAAATGAAATTTTTCCAGAAATTTCAACTCTAAGATACAACAGGTAAATCATGTTCCAAATTCGGATTTGAATTTTTCGAGTTCAGTTACCATCAATCAGCATTCCTCTCCTAATCATTCTCAAGTACATCACACAAATCTTGATAAACAATCTCCGCCTATGACCAGGAACTTATCACCTTGTTATTTTCTGAATATACATACGATTCATTCAGAGTATGAAACGGATTTGGACATATCTTTTTCACTATTTTTGTCAAACGCTTCTGATAAGTTTTCTTCTCCCTCTTTTAATAAATCTGTCGACTCTCTTTCTTCGCGAGACCGACAACCTCGACAACGCCATAGAATTTATAAACATAAATCAAATTTTTAGTACGGCGGAAGGACCATGTAGCTCCATTTCCCTCGTCACCTGAAACAGAGGACGTAGTATTGAGATCGTCTCATAACATTTTTATTGAAACAAGGTTCAATGATGAAAACGTACATTTCAGTACTCTGGTTTTCTATTCATGGAAATACAGTTATCATTTTAAAATATCAATTCTTTATTAGTAATAATAACCTCTTGTTTTGATATTATCCCTTTTAATAACTTATGTTTAGAGTTGAGTCGAAAGGCTATTACTAATGATACGAGAGGTCCTATACTAAATGCTAAGAAAGATGTCTCAAATTCTATAACTTTCCTTGTGCTATTCGGAATGGTGTCAATTCAATTTAATGCTTTGCCGATTGAAGACGCTCAATCACGAGAGAAAATAATGGAAGCAAATTTAATAACAACATATTCAAATTATATAAAAGATAATGTCCTTTTAAGGCAAAAAACATCCGACTCAAGTTTTTTTATAATATTTCATACTTTATAAAGTGTATATTATAGCTAAAGTAAGGAACTTTAATTGACCTATTTTTGTAAAAACAGTAAAATTTACTATTGTTTTTCACTTATTTTCATTTATTATTGATTCTAATAATAATTTATGAATTATAATTTCTTTATTAATTTATTATATTTCCGAAATACGAAGTTTGGACGAGACTTTAAAGTACCTATGCATTAATACCAGAAACAAATTCTCTCAAATATGGATGAAGCGACAAATTTAAAGATGAGCTGGACATGCTATATTACTATGCATTTTTTGCGTAATTTGATTGCTGGTTTCACCCGGCTTTTAGATAGGGTCGAGTCAAAAGCCAAAATTCTTATAAACTGTTTTTCCCTTTCCAGTTCACTTGACCATCTATCTTTGCGGCGGGATGTTGGTGCTTTATCTCTTTTCTATAGGTACCGCAGCGGCATGTGCTCGAGGGAGCTCATTACTCGCGTATCACCACCTTTACGACGCCCTCTAGTATACGAGTGCTGTCAGCGCATGAGTTTGTTGATATTGGTAACTCCAGGCTAGTTCGCTGCGATGCTTCCTTCTTTCCTGCCACCTCTGTTTTGTGGAATTCTCTTCCATCATCTGTGTTTCCTGCTGAATTTAATCTCTCTCAGTTTAAAGCCTGTGCCTGTGCTCATCTGCGTAGTTTGCGATAGTTGATGAATGCTTGAGGTGTGCAACACCCCCTCCTTGAATAGGGCTCTTCCGGTGAGTGGTGGTGACAACTGTAAAAAAAATGATAAGAACGCATAGATAAAGAATCCACCTATCACTCCAACTATTAAGCAAGCAACTCTGCACAACTCATGGAAAATATCAGGAATTCACCGTTGAAATTATACTGGTATACTCCCAAGAGTCCCCCACCAAGTTCAGCAATCGCAAAATTACCAAAACGTTTGGAAAAAGACTCCATATAAACACCAAAGAGCTTCTTTTACCCGTATGGCTCAACCACATGAAGAAGAAGATGTGACCCTATACTACTACAATGCAGAGGAAGAAAATGATTATGAAAAGGATGAGGTCACAACTTATGGTAACAAAAAAACTTATGGTAACAAAAAAAAAAACAGGCTGACCCTCCCCATTGCCCATTTCCTTTTCCCCGGAGAGATGGTTACATTGGCAATTCTTATAATCTGATTCCCAGTGTTCGCATCTCTCCATCAAGTTTTAGCGGTGACTGCCTCAATGTAAGCATTGACTCATCCACCCATAAAAATATAAATTGTAATTTACGTGACCGTTTCAATGTTGACAATGAAACAATCACTCTTATAGATAATGTAAAGTAAGGTTCAAATGACGTACACCTAAGTGCTCTAAACGATAGTAATGATAATAATGATACTGCCACTTCAAAATCCCCTGCATAAAATTATAGCATGTGTTTCATAAATCATTCTTTGCATGCACCTTCACTAACCTCAACGTGGGTACAGAGCCCAGCCTTTAAATATGCTCTTGCACCATCCTCACCTCCTTCATCCTGCACTTTAATCCCTCTCAATCCTTTTCTTTCTGCACCACAACCTACAACGCTCCTTGTGGATGATAATAACTTTTTCACATGTTTTTGCAGAATTTCCTACTCCTCCATCCGACACTTTGAACTCTCTCAACACATTTCTTCACACGTCTTCGCTTACCTCTCAACCAGTAGAAAGTACTGCCTCTAAATATGCTCTTACAAAATCCTCCACTCCCACATTCTATCCCATGAGCCCCTTTAATTCTTTCATTCCTATACCAGGTCTCTTCTTATGCTCTTACAGCATCCCATGTCCCTATAATCTATAGTATTAATTTTCTCAACCTTTTTCTTTCCACACCATAGCTTTACCCCACAACCAGTAAAATGTTTTATTTCTTCACATGATCTATTACCATCTTCTAGTCCCATAAACCATACTAGGATTTCTCCCAACCCTTTCTACCTCCCTCACCGCTTACTTTGTGACCAGTTGACTATGCTACGTCTTTGCATGGTCTATCAGCAAATCCTCACTATGAATTCTCGCAACCACTTTCCTTCTACATAACAACCTACCTCCCACCTGGTAGATAGTAAGATCCCTACCCAGGAGCTGACAGCATCCGCTATCCCTATATCCAATATTATTTTTCCCACACCACTTCACCGCCTAACAATTCGCTTCCGTTAGATCTGTGGGACATTTTAGAACCTATAAACTCATTACCAGCACCTGCTGCTCTAGCAGAAGAAAACGCAATTTCTTCTAACCATTTTATTACAAACATCAAACAATGCCACCCAGGTTTTGAATGATATCCCTAGTCCTATGTATGGGGGACAAATCCCAACACCTCACACCCCCAATACATCTCAAATTTCTCAAACTATCTGTGCTTCACCACAAGAAATAATGCTTAATCAAGGAGACATAATGCATCCCTTCCTCACTCCGTTATTAATATTAAACCAATCAATTTCGGCTTCATTTATTCTTACACACGCTTCACTATCGTCACATACATACTTTTGATTCATTCAGAAACTTACCACCAACACCATATATCACTAACACCTGCCCTTGAGCTTTCCTATTAATCTAATCTTTTAATACATGTTTTCAAATTCATAAAATCTAAATAAAATTTATTCTTCTTTTCCCTCATTTTCTGAATCAATTTGCTTCAATGTAAAGATTTGATCCACACATCCTCTACCACTTGTAAACAAACTTTGTTCTTCACGAATCACTCCTTCAGTCAATCGACGTACTCTTTCGACCAAAACACCAGCATATATCTTCCCTACAACACTCAATAAACTAATTCCCTTATAATTCCTACAGTTACACTTATCTATCTTACCCTTATATAAGGGTACTTTTACTGCTTTTCTTCAATCCATCGGAACTATACCCTCAATAAACGCTTTATTACACAACT
>JABUQX010141268.1:22500-24129 GCA_015478945.1 Trachelipus rathkii
GCAGTCGAAGTCTCGTACTCCAGTGGACGACGAAAGGAAATTCGTCCCCACTCTATCCCCGACTCGAGCCCCCTAAAATAATTTATCCATGAAAGCCTTAAATTGTTTAATAATTATAACTAAATATCAGTTTAAAGTCAGCTTTTCTAAATTTAAAGCCATGTGAAGATGCAATATATTATATATATATATATATATATATATATATATATATATATATATATATATATATATATATATATATATATATATATATATATATATATATATATATATATATATATATATATATATATATATATATATATATTCATATATATATATATATATATGGGAAAGATTTACATTCCAAAGGAGCTTCTGTTCTAGGTATGACCAGATATGCCTGAAGCGCGTGACGTCATAGTCTAACAACGTCAGACTCTTCATGGGTCACGTTTGACTGTGACGTCAGAAGTTGCGTACATAATTGTTGTCTAAAAATATATATATATATATATATATATATATATATATATATATATATATATATAACAACCTTAACATATATACATATATACTTATATTAATCGTCCCATCACTAATATATATATATATATATAATATATATATATATATATATATATATATATATATATATATATATATATATACTATATATATATATATATATATATATATCACTTTCTTCATATATACTATATATATATTAATCAAATAATCCCAAATGTGGTTGAGATTTATAGGGTACGAATAGATTGTTGCGAATAAATGTCCCAAAGCACTCATTTGGTTATTGTTTTTAGGGTATAGCACTAACGAATACCCACAGTACCCGCCCCCGATGACGGAGTCGTCTCGGCCTTCTAGGTGGACCTGGGGGGGACTAATCCCCCACTCCGGGGATGGTCCGGAACCCCCACTCTTTGGTCTTTTGGGTGTCGCGGGGTTCCTCCGACCATCCCCGGGGTATGAAACGTCCCCCTCCGTCCCCCATGTGAGCCCCAAAGAATTGTCTCCATTTTTAGGGGCTCGTTGATCCTGCCTTAAAAGAAGTATCCTAAACTTTACTGATCCCACTGTGCCGAAAATGTAAAAATTAAAATATATATATATATATATATATATATATATATATATATATATATATATATATATATATATATAAAAATATGTTTATATATGTATATATATTCTTTTTTTTCTTCTTCTTCTTCTTCTTCTTCTTCTTCTTCTTCTTCAAAAAAAATTTCAAAACGTTGATCTCTTGTATACCTTTTAAGAAATTGAAATTTTGCTAATTAGTGTTGTAGATTTTTTTTTTTCCTTCCTCTCTTAAGAATTAGTGACTTAACCTAAAAAATAGCAAGCCAGGAATTTTTTTCAGTAGCAGAAAAAGTTATATTTGTCCTTGTTTAGTTAACTCACATCGAATATCACAGTGTATACATGTTTTTGTTTCTACGATTAACTTGTTATATTGCAGATGAACAAGTGAAGAACTTTCGTCACCAATTAATTCATTTATAGACAAAATTGACATTATAAGTGATTTATACCCAAACTTTTGACATATTAAGATAAAGCAGATAACTTCAATTTAAAATTCAATTTTATTTAGCATAGTTT
>JABUQX010141269.1:2500-13352 GCA_015478945.1 Trachelipus rathkii
ATATAACCATATATATATGTAATATATGTAATATAATATAATATATACTATAACTATATATTAATAATATATATGTATAAATAATATATATATATATATATGTAATAATATATACATATATATAATATTAATGTATATATGTATATGTAATAGCATAATAATAATAATATAATATATGTAATAATAATAATATAAATAACCAATATATATGTAATAATAATAATATGTTTAGTAATAATAACCAACAACCAATATAATAATAATAACCAATATATATCATATTATATATATATAATAATAATAATAATAATAATAATAATAATAATAATAATAATAATATGTATAATAATATACATAATAATATATATATATAATATATATTCTATCGCACCCAATAAAACTTAACCTAACCTTACTTACCTCTTCTTCCCGCAACTATTGCTAACTTCTGCGGCAGACTGTACGGATCGACGTTACCGAATATATATTCCTAAACTGCATGGATCAAAGTTACCGTAAACCTAGCCTTAACGTATATATATATATATATATATATATATATATATATATATATATATATATATATATATATATATATATATATATATATATATATAGGGGCGTAGCAACCGGGGTGCAAGGGGTGCGGAGCACACAGGCCCACGACTTAAAGGGGCCTATTTTTTGGTCTTAAACTTGACTTGAACATAAATATTATAATTATGTATTGAAACTTTAGATAAGATAATTTTAATAGAGAATTAGAAATAGAACAATAGAGTGGAGGAAATAAAATATAATAAAGGTTTCAAAATATTTTATTAATTTTTTATTAAACATAATATGCAAGTTAATAGAATTATTAACAAAGCAAACAAAAGTTTTTATTTACAAATTAATAAAATCACATATAAAATAAAAATTCACAAATTAAAATTCACTTTTCTAGCTTTCATAGAGGCAAAACCTTTGATTATTTCATTTAAATTTAATTTGCGGGCCCTTTTATTTTCAATGCTCAAAATCTCTAAATTTGACAAACATTTCTCCCCCAATGAGTTTCTTAGGTAAGTCTTTATTAATTTTTGCCATTCATGTACGCCAAGCTGCCGTGCATTTGCCCTATGACATTCATTTAGGCTATATCAAAAGGAAATATATACGCAATTATTAGAATTTTTTTTTTAATTTTTATTCATATTTAGCCAAATTCTATTTTTTTTTTTTTTTTTTTTGGAAAATTTACGTTTACGAACAAACGTAAAATTTACGTTTTTCTATTTTTACTCGGTATCTACTAAAACTTGAAACAGGACAGTATGGAGAAACCTTTCTCACCACAGGTACAAAAAAGATGCAGTTAAAGCCCTATAGCATATGTTTCAAAAAAATAAAAACTTTAACTTATAAATATACATATGTATATATAATTATATACAAACTAAGTTTTGGGTGGAATCACCCATAAAAAATTGTACAATCAGAACATTTAAATAATTTTATATTTTCATGTACAATCAAAACATTTAAATTTATTTATTTATAAGGTCCGTTTTATAATTACATAAAAAAAAAATTAAATAATTAAAAATAATATTTATAAAAATATTTTCAGAATTTATCTAACTTATTTGATTTTTTTAAAATTTAAAAACATAATTTTAAAAATAAAAATAATCTACTTTTTTGCAGTAACCATTTTATTTTAAAATATAATCCATAATAACTGATTTAAGATTTTTCAAATTTTATAAATAATGTATTCCATTTTTTTTATTGCTATGTCGCGAAAAGCAAAAAATTGTATTAATATAATGGTTACCTATTATAATTTAAGTTGAAACTTAGTTACACTTTAGTAAGACAAATATCAAGATCTAACAATTAATATTCCTCTGTATTTATCCTGAAAAATTTTATCAACTCAAAGATATCCATGTTATATATATATATATATATATGTATGTATGTATGTATATAATAACATGTGTGTTTGAGTAATTTACTATTTCAATTTAAACCAAAATGTAGTACTTAAGTTAAGAAATTTATTAACTGAGGTATATAGTAAAGACTCATGTTCGTTTACTTTATAATAATAATAATAATAATAATAATAATATGTGTAATATCTATAATATATATATGTATAATATGTATAATATAATAGCCAATAATAATAATGAAACTTAACAACAATAATAACAATAATAATAATAACATATGTAACATACCTCATCTCTCACCATGTAATAATAATAATAATATGTATATATGATTCGATAATATACATATAATATAATATAATATATATAATATAATAATATGTAGCATATATATATATGTAATATGTAATAATAATATATATATGATTAATAATAATATATATATGTATAATATAATATCTTACCTCCTCTATATAATAATAATAATAATAATAATATATGTATAATAATAATGTATAATAATAATATATTTAATATCAAAATAACTTAATAATAAATAATAATATGTAATAATAATAATAATATATATAATAATAATAATATATACAATAATAATATATAATAATATATATAGCGAAAAAGTAATAATAACCAATAATAATAATATACGTATATATATATGTAATAATAATAATAATATATGTGTATATCTTCCACTATATATATCGTTCATCAGCAATGGAAGGTGTACCCTGAAGCCTTACTTACCTCTTCTTCCCGCAACTATTGCTAACTTCTGCGGCAGACTGTACGGATCGACGTTACCGAATATATATTCCTAAACTGCATGGATCAAAGTTATTTGCAATAAGAAGCCTAATGTAACGTATATGTATATATATATGTATATATATATATATATGCTATATATATATATATAATATATATATATATATATCTTCTTCTTAACTAGCTAACAACAACAACCTTGTATGTATACGCCCTTACGTATATACCTTAACAACCTTATATGCAATAACCTTAACCATATGTAATATGCGCTCTTCTTAATATATGTATATATGTATATATATATAACATATATATATATATGTATAACTATGCTGCTATATATATATATATATATATCTATATATTTTATATATAATATATATATATATATATATATATATAGCAACTTGTCTCAAATAACTTACTATATATATATATAGCATATATATATATATATATAGGTGCGTAGCAACAGAGTGCAAAGAGGTGCGGAGCCCACGACTTAAAGGGGCCTATTTTTTGGTCTTAAACTTGACTTGAACATAAAAATATTATAATTATGTATTGAAACTTTAGATAAGATAATTTTTAATAATTAAAGATACTACTATTTTCGAGGAACTGCTGAATTAATTATTGTTTGAAATATTTTATTAATTTTTATTAAACATAATATGCAAGTTAATAGAATTATTAACAAAGCAAACAAAAGTTTTTATTTACAAATTAATAAAATCACATATAAAATAAAAATTCACAAATTAAAATTCACTTTTCTAGCTTTCATAGAGGCAAAACCTTTGATTATTTCATTTAAATTTAATTTGCGGGCCCTTTTATTTTCAATGCTCAAAATCTCTAAATTTGACAAACGTTTCTCCCCCATTGAGTTTCTTAGGTAAGTCTTTATTAATTTTTGCCATTCATGTACGCCAAGCTGCCGTGCATTTGCCCTATGACATTCATTTAGGCTATATCAAAAGGAAATATATACTCAATTATTAAATTTTTTTTTTTATTTATATTTATAGCCAAATTCTAATTTTTTTTTTTTTTTTTTTTTGGAAAATTTACGTTTACGAACAAACGTAAAATTTACGTTTTCTATGCTACTCGGTATCTACTAAAAACTTCAAGCAGGACAGTATGGAGAAACCTTTCTCACCACAGGTACAAAAAAGATGCAGTTAACAGCCGATAAATGTATGTTTCAATAAAAATAAAAACTTTAACTTATAAAATATACATATGTATATATAATTATATACAAACTAAGTTTTGGGTGGAATCACCCATAAAAAATTGTACAATCAGAACATTTAAATAATTTTATATTTTCATGTACAATCAAAACATTTAAATTTTTTATTTATAAGGTCCGTTTTATAATTACATAAAAAAAAATTTAAATAATTAAGAATAATATTTATAAAAATATTTTCAGAATTTATCTAACTTAATTGACTTTTTTAAAATTTAAAAACATAATTTTAAAAATAAAAATAATCTACTCTTTTGCAGTAACCATTTTATTTTAAAATATAATCCATAATAACTGATTTAAGATTTTTCAAATTTTATAAATAATGTATTCCATTTTTTTTATTGCTATGTCGCGAAAAGCAAAAAATTGTATTAATATAATGGTTACCTATTATAATTTAAGTTGAAACTTGGTTACACTTTAGTAAGACAAATATCAAGATCTAACAATTAATATTCCCCTGTATTTATCCTGATAAATTTTATCAACTCAAAGATATCCATGTTATATATATATATATATATATATATATATATATATATATATTATATATATATATATATATATATATATATATATATATATATATATATATATATATATATATATATATATATATATATATATCTGTATGTAATATATATATAAATCTTATAATAACAATATGTATATATATATAATATAATAATAATAATATATATATATACTATGTATATATATATATATATAATAATAATAATAATATAATAATATCTTAATATATATATATCAGTGAAACGTACCTTGAAGTTACACTTAGTTGGAGCCAAAGTTATATATATATATATATGTAACAATAATATAGCATAATATATATATATATATATATATATATATATATATATATAAATATATATAATATATATAAATATATATATATATATATATATATATATATATATATATATATATATATATATATATATATATATATATATATATATATATATATATATATATAATAACTAACATAATAATATAATATAATAATATATGTACTATATATATATATATATATATATACTGCAAAAACTCTTTAACTGCAATACATCCTTATTTATTTGAAGGAAAAATTTAATTTTCACGTCCTTTTAGAATAAAGCTATGTTTATTTATGTGCTATTATATGCATAAGATTGACTCAAAGCCTGACATAGTTAAAACAAATTTTAAATAACTATTTTATTTATATAAAGGTAAACAACACTTAATTAATAAAAAAATGTACAAATAATTTAAAATTCTATCAAGCATAACACCTTCACTGCCTCTATTCCAAAACTTAACACAGCAAATATATGGTAAACATTTATTTTCACTCTTCCACCATAAGTAAAATATCTTACATTGATAGATAGATAGATTGATAGTTAGATATAGATAGATAAATAGATAGATAGATAGATAGATAAGAATATAGATACAGATAAGATAGATAGATAGATATGAATGTAGAATAGATAGATAGAGAGAGAGAGAGAGAGAGAGAGAGAGAGAGAGAGAGAGAGAGAGAGAGAGAGAGAGAGAGAGAGAGAGAGAGAGAGAGAGAGAGAGAGAGAGAGACATACAATATCTTTTTTCAATTTTTTTCGTACGATTTCAGAGGGTGAGAGAAAGTTTCGTATCGCGAAAGTACCTTATTTTCTTTCCACAGCAAAGTATGACGCTTGGCTTTTTCCTCTATATTTTATATGAAATATGAAGATCTACCCGTACACCCACCGCTTTCCATGTTCCAAAGTAGGAAGAAAAATTTCCAAATGAATTAATTTATTATAATTGTTATTACTAAAGTAGTTGATTTTCTTTGAATTTATTTTATAAATCAGTTTCTTTTTTACACTTTCATATAAAATTCTAATAATTTATTTTACTTTACCATTTAAATTATTTTACGAAAACACTAAAATATAACAGGTAGGAGCTACCTACTTTTACTTGAACCCAAGCCTGATAATATATATATATATATATATATATATATATATATATATATATATATATATATATATATATATATATATATCTGCTATATATATATACTTAACTATATATAACTTAACCTTAGATAAATTTGCGCAATAAAACTTAACCTAACCTTACCTCTTCTTTACAACTATTTGCTAACTTCACTGCATAGACTAGTACGGATCGACGTTACCGAATATATATTCTAAATTGCATGGATGAAAGTTACCGTAAACCTAGCCTTAACGTATATGTATATATATATATATATATATATATATATATATATATATATATATATATATATATATATATATATATATATATATATAATTTATTTTTATATAAATATATATTCTCATAACCTTATATATATATATATATATGCTGCTGTTGTGCCAGCTGCTGCTGCTGCTGCCTCCGTCGAGCACAAACTCGGACCACACAGGCCCACGACTTAAAAGGGCCTATTTTTTGGTCTTAAACTTGACTTGAACATAAATATTATAATTATGTATTGAAACTTTAGATAAGATAATTTTAATAGAGAATTAGAAATAGAACAATAGAGTGGAGGAAATAAAATATAATAAAGGTTTCAAAATATTTTATTAATTTTTTATTAAACATAATATGCAAGTTAATAGAATTATTAACAAAGCAAACAAAAGTTTTTATTTACAAATTAATAAAATCACATATAAAATAAAAATTCACAAATTAAAATTCACTTTTCTAGCTTTCATAGAGGCAAAACCTTTGATTATTTCATTTAAATTTAATTTGCGGGCCCTTTTATTTTCAATGCTCAAAATCTCTAAATTTGACAAACGTTTCTCCCCCATTGAGTTTCTTAGGTAAGTCTTTATTAATTTTTGTTTTGAGAAAGTTCTTTCTTCGCTAGCTGTAGATACTGGAAATGTTAAAAATAAAAAAAGAACAGTACAAACTTCACTAAATGTTGTACTAAGTACAGAATATTCTGTAACGATTAATTCAGCTAATTCAAAAACACTATTAATATTTTCTAATTGACTTTTAAAATTTTTTTTTTAAAAGACAATAGCTGCGGTTTTAAATCTGCGGTTAAGTCGTCAGTATATTTTTGAGTAAGGGCTGACACAGATCAATTAGTTGATTTTCAGATAAATGTCTTAAGAAATACTGAAAAAGTAAAAAAATAATTTTTATGTCGTGAAAACTTAAAAATCTTTCTTTTAATTGCACAATAATTATGTCTAAAGTGGCATTAAAAACATTAATTCTGAAATTGTCTTCTGAATTGCGCAATCTATTGTCAACGCAAAGTTCATCAAAATGTTTTTTAATTTTTCGTATCCGTGTATTTTCAAATTTAGACTCTATATTCCACTCTTTTGCCAAATTTTCAGAACTAGTTTTGCAATTTAAAAAATTATTTCTAAAAGCTACTACATTATTATACGCTAAATGTAATATAACTGATGCTTTTTGCAAATCAAAATTTTTAATCTGCAATAATTTAGAAACTGGATTAATTGATGTCAATAGTTCAGTTTGCATAATAATATGGACTACCGTTTCAAACCGTTCCATTTTCTTTTCTAAATTTACAGCATCGTTTTTTCACTCGCATTATTCGAAGTAAGTATTATTTCTGTTAGGGCTCGAATTATATCTACAAAATTGAATTTTAGAGCAAATAACACATCATTTCTGGAGGACCAGCGAGTTGGGTTTAATCTCTTTAGCGTATGTTTTTTACTTTCGGTCTTAGAAATTAATAAAGCCCACCTTTTAATACTGTTAGCAAAGAATGTGTATACATTTTCTACAAAATCGAAAAAATTTCTTACTTCTGTTACATTAGACACTGCATCGTTAAGAACTAAATTTAAATTATGAGCGCAACAGTGAATATATAATGCAGTTGGTGCCACATTAAGATTTTTTTTTTGAAGACCATTATAAGAGCCTTTCATATTTGCTGCTCCATCGTAAGCCTGTCCCCACAATTTAGAAATATCAAGTTCATTATCTTTGAAAAATTTTAACACAACATTTTGTAAAGTTTCAGATTTTTGATCCTCGATATTAAAGAATTCAGTGAAAGATTCATGAATTTGAATTCCTGTTTCTGTATTTTCATTTATTTGAACATAGCGAATAAGAATAGCTAACTGGTCAACTTTGCTTATATCTTGAGTGCTGTCGATTATAACAGAAAAAAAGGAGAGTTTCTTATATCTTTAAAGATATTCTTTCTTACTTCGTTGCCCAATACGTTAATTATTTCATTTTGTATTTGGGGCTTAAATAATTCGTTTTATTATGATTTTTAGAATTAATTAAATGTTTAAAATGTTGTCATATTTACACCGCCCGAGAGAGTAAAACCACTTTCCCAATATTTAAGAAATTTTCAAATTCTCAAGAATTTAAAGATTCAATATGTCCCCTAAAGGCTAAATTACTTGTTGCCAAAGTTAAAGTAATATTAATTATTCTCTCTAGAATTTTTACCCAATAACTTATTTCTCTTCGAGTAGCTTCCTCCAAATCCTTATCTATATTTGCATTTTTCTTCCATGAAACCATCGTTTGGCACGCTTCAACATGAGCAGTTGATGATTCATGTCTAAAAATGCTTTGCAAAAGATGGCGCCAATCATTAAACCCATTAATCCAGGATTCATTTTTAAAAGTTCTTTTGAATAACCAACACGGTTTGCAATAAGCCACATTTAAATTCATTGAAAAACATAACCAATTTCTTGAAATATTTATTCCAGTTTTATTATTTTTTTTATAATAGCAAGAGTTGAAAGAATGGCCTTCTTGATTTTTTTGGAAAAGGTCCCATAGGTTGGCAAGGTCCATTTTCAATGATAAATCGTTTATTTTCCGATGTTAATGGTTCTTTAAAATTATATTTGTCACCTAAATATTTGGATTCTTCAATTATTATTGCAGTTTCAAGAGCAGTTCCATAACTTGGATCCACTTCTTCTGGCAGTACTGTATCTGCTTCCTCTTCTTCTTTATCACTTTCACTTTCAGTTTCCGAATGAAATTGCAAACTAGTAGACGGACTTGCTTCTGGTTCTGGTGTAGATGGTTTAAAAACCTATCTAGTTTAGGTAATTTACTTATTTTCTTTCTTCTTTCTTAACACTTTCTTTATTTTCCGCCGATCCGCTTAGATGTTTTGGCATATTTATTCTGAAAATAATATATATATATATATATATATATATATTTAATCTCCCATATAAACATATATATATATATGTATATATATAATAACAATATAATATAATATATTTATAATATATATATATATATATATATAATATATATATATGTAATATATATAAATAAATATATATATATATATATATAATAATATATATATAAAGGACTTTCAAAATTGTCACAGTACCTAAGAAAATTCGCATGTTTACATATGTATATATAATAATAATAATATAATATATATATATATATAATAACATATATATATATATATATATATATATATATATGTAATAATATATATATATATATATATATATATATATAACATATATATATGGGGAGACCCATAGGTAGGTGTGGTACACCGGCCCTTCACATGTAGATCGCCACTGTATATATATATATATATATATATATATATATATATATATATATATATATATATATATATATATATATATATATATATATTATATATATATATGAAGAGCAAATTTAAATTAAAATTAGGACCATACTTTCTCTGCAAGATGGTTATGAAAATTTACTATCTTATGTGTCCACGTTTTGGGCGAGTTTGAGAAACTTTTGTCGACTTTTTCACATTTAAAAAAAAATTTTCCGATGTTTTTAACAAGTGAAAAAAATTATTTTAATGTCCTTTCGACTATTTAGGGTTGTCACTATTTTTCTTAATTCCCTCTACGCTCTCTTCACATCCATTTATTTCATCAGTCACGAAAGAAACATCCTTATTCATTATTCTATGAAGATTCACCATACTATCTTTTTAACCTCTCGTACTTTCTTCCAGAAGAGCTTCCTATTTATTTCCTTGCATGTCTCCATTCATCCCCCTTCTTCCAAATTGTTCATATACCTCTTTTTTTTCATCCTACGTATGCAACTTGTAGTTTTCCCTTTTCCCTCCTGATAAATTTTCTTTTACCTTTCATTCGAAATCTCATATATGGCTTTTATTACATTCATCTACTCTTCTTTTTACTTTCAGAGCTTGCATTACCTCTTCGTTACACCACTCACTGACATTCTGACCTCTTACTTTAGCACACCCACATAATTCCATTGCACTACTAATGAACGCTTTCTTCATTTGCTACCATATTTGTTCAGTTTCATCTTCTTCACATTCAACCGACTTATTGGCAAGTGCTCTCTCATAAATTAAAATTGGGTAAAAGTTTTTTATTGTGTGATGAAGGAGAGTTTACTCCATTGTAAGATGAATGTGGATATGATCACAAAGGGTGCTAACCCTTGGGCACTGGAGTGCATTGGGTTGTATACCTAGCACTCCATATATGCAAAATGTGGGTATCTCGTCAGTAGTATTGGTGCCATCTGACCGCTTACCTCGATTTCTCGAAAATTATAAAAGCTATTGGCTTCAAACTTGGAATATAATCTATGTATGGGTTAAGCTCGAAACAGGGTAAATTTCAAGTCGGTTGGATGTATATAGGGGTACCTCCACCCTAGAGCGTAGCTCAAAATATCGCTTACGCCCCTTGTTGCTGCTTCTGAGAGGGTGAGATTAGGCTTAACGAGAGTTAGATTTGAGTGTGATGACGTAATCTCGTCATAG
>JABUQX010141270.1:5000-17500 GCA_015478945.1 Trachelipus rathkii
ATTGAGTTGGTAGGTTATTATTTTTGATAATATTGTTTTGAACTCACAGGTCATTGCCCTATCCAACAGGAGGTCAAATTACTAGTATATTATAGGACGGAATTCCAGTGTATCTAGATGACTATTTGTCTTGGGGGCCTGGCCACGGATTGATCGTAAGTTGGAAGAGTAAGTAGACAAAGTTGTCATTTAATACCCTGACAGTACGGTTATGCAATGATTCTGTTGACTAGACTGGGACAGTGTCTTGATAGGCCCATGTGGCTTCTTAAGTCTTTTTATTTCTATTTTCAGAAGTATCTATAAAAAAAATTTATTTAACTTAATTAAAAATGGGAGAAGTTGATGATCATGTAAGTTAAATGCCTTGACAGAACGTTTAGATAATGATAAGAGTAATCGTACTAGACTAGCACAAACCAAAAACCAAATACTCTTGAGAGATTTAACCGTCACATATGAATGTGCTAAGCACATTAGACAGTTGACAAAAAATAATGCATCAGTTGCTTTCAACACTTTCCATCTTTCTGAAGCAAAATTTTTTGGCATTGAAGGAGCCATGTACAAAATAAAATATTGCATGAGAATGCCAAAGAGCAGAAAAAAAAGCTGAGAAAATTGCCAGTTGTTGAGATACTTCTCTCTCTCTCTCTCTCTCTCTCTCTCTCTCTCTCTCTTCCTCTCTCTCTCTCTCGAATTCTGATAAGTCTTTTGTGCTTAGCCGATGTTTTACCTCCTTTTTTGGGCGGGGCTTTCGTTCATGTGGTTTTGAGCTCGAAGACTGGCTTCTCGACATAGCCTGCTTTTAACCCCAGCTATTGAGATTAAAAACTTCTGAGATTTGTTTTCAAGCATTGAGTTTCGAAAGCCTAGTGTGAAATGTGAGTCCGAATTAGAAGTGGTGAAAGCTTAGTGAGTGACCAGGCGGTTTTCATGTATTATTTTTATTTTTCGACCTAAAAGCAAAATTTTGCTTACCCAAACCTTAGCATAAAGTCCGAACATGAATTAATTTTTTTTTGGTAAAATAGTTTTTTTAATGGAATATATTACTCCCACTCTACAAACACGGAGAAAGTGTTATAATAGTTATACAAGATATAGTTAATTATCATTAAATGTATGCATATTGAGTGCATTCGAAAAAGGCGCGAACATACTAACATTTCAATGAGGTAACAATAATAAAAATACATAAAGTAAAAGTATTTTCAAATGCAAGCATATCTAATTATGTCCAAAGATATAAGTAGACATACAAACATTTGATTTATAAAATGCAGTTACTGTTTTAAATATATATTTTAATTAAATATATCAAAGGGAAAGCGCCTTTGGAGAATGTCACTTGACGTCTTGGATTTCGACGTAAATTCTTTTCTCTCGTTGGCACTGAATGTCGATTGAATAGTTGAATAACAAGGAAAGGTCCAGTATAAGGAGTTTCTAATTTTTGATTCGATCAACACATGTGTGCTTCTGACATGTAGAGGCGAAGATTAAAATCTTGTCCTTTATTTTAACGATAAATTTTTATAAGTATTTAATAGCAACATTGATCGAATCGGGAATTCAAGGAAAGGACCATTATAAGGCGTTTCTAATGTTTTCTTGATTTGATCAAACCGTATGTAAACATTTTTCAAAGCTTCGGGTATGAAAGAAACATTGCGGGACTTTTGTAGAGGCAAAATTGCCTGAAATCTAGTTTCTTTATTTTAGTGGTAAATTTCTTGATAAGAAGGAAACGTATTAAAAATGGGAGATGGCACAGAATCATTTAGAATTCGATAAGGAGCCTAAATGGCTCGTAGTGGAATCCAAATGCGTTTGACTATAATTCAAAATTAATTGAGAATGAGGAAGAAGTTTGTATCGATAATGTTGGCTTGAGGTTCGCTTGAGTCATCTTTTTGAAGTGATCTGATTTGAAAGTTTTAGTATTATTGTTTTTTCTTTTACTTCATTTTGATTGTTTTTCTTTGATTATCTGGTTATCAGAAGGTGCTGATTGAAGTTATGGGGTTTTTCTCCGTTCACCAATTATATAGGGAAAAACTTGCTAAGTTGGTGGTTTCTTTAGAGCATACCCCAGATATAAGTTAATGATAGTAATTTAAAATCCATGTATTTTGAACGATGATGCGTATTTACATAAAGATAATAAAAATGCCTGCTGCTGAGATAATCTCTCAAACTCTTGAAAAGTCTCTTATGCATAGCCGATGTTTTTACCTTTTTTTGTGGGCTTTCTGTTCTTGTGGATTTATCTCGAAGATTCTGCTTCTGATAGCTGGGGTCGTTTGTTTACCTCTCCAGCTTAAAATTAGAATTCTTGAGACTTGTTTTCAAGGACAAAAGCCGGAGAGAAGTAGTAAGTCCACCTTAGTGGAGTTATGAGGGAGTATCCTCACAAGGCGGGTTTATATATTATTTCCATTTCGACTTATGCCAAAATTTTGCTTACGCAAACCTTAGCATAAGCATTTCAGAAAAAATTAATATTTTTTTGCAATTATTATATCGGGGTACTATATATATATATATATATATATAGTGTTATATATATATATATATATATATATATATATATATATATATATATATATATATATATATATATATATATATATATATATATATATATATATATATATATATGTATATATATATATATTTATATATATATGTATATATATATAAAGGTATATATATATATATAGTTATATATATAGATAGTATATATATATATATATATATATATATGACAATATCAGTAACAATAAAATAATAACTAATTTTGGTATTAAAAATCAATAATAAATAAATTCGTTAAAAATAAACACAAAGATGCTCGATGTTACATTGAAGTATTACAATAACGCAAGATACATAACGATCTTAGCTCAGTGATTAAAAGTGTATTTGGTTCAATTCTTGCTCGGGAAAGCTAAATTGGGACTCGAAGCTACAAAAAAAGGGATGCGTATGACTTCCGGCAGAGATGAGTGGAGTTATATGCGAAAAGTAAAAGAGTTTTGGTATCTATAGCTTCATTGTGGTTAATGGAAATTAACCTAGTTACTAACCCAAGGTCATAATTATCCTTACTTTAAATTTACACAACTTCCCATGGCAAACTTGAAACGAGTTTTTCCACTGTCATCCACCACATTTGACTTAAATTTATATCAAATTTGCAGGCTTGTGAGGCAAACTTGCAGCAAGCTTGACGCCCAAAACTTGCTGCATATTTGAAAAATTTAAAATGCTTTCTGGGAATGGAGTGAATGGAAATGAGCTCCATGGGTTGAAAATTTAGACTTCTATCGCCTTAAAATAACATTAAAATGGGTTTTTACCTATATGTGCAATCTATATTCGACGTATTACCTCATTTTTTTCTCCAACGCTATGGATTTGTGCCATTTCGCTGCGCTTTTTTCACTGTAATTAGCGGCTTGCCTCTTTGAGAAATAGCTAATGTTATTAAATTCTTCATTTTATTCCAGCGAACTACATTTTAATAGCTAGAGAAGAGGACCTTCGTATTCAAGGTAAACAAAAACTGTTTTAAATTTTTACTAAATCTAATTAATAACACTTGCAGTTGCAAAATTTCCCTACAAAGACTTTTTGGTGTTTGTCTAGATTGCCTCGGCAACGTTCAAGCGTTCATTTAAACGAGTTTACGATCGCCAACGAATAGGTATCTGTTAAATAATATAGATGGAGTGGTCCAAGTTTTTAAATACACTTAATGGAAAAATTCAAGAGACTTAAATTTGAATGTAATTTTCTTAATAATCATCAATTATCTAATTTACATCAAACTAAGGGCAGGATATAGCATATCCACTGCATTTTTATGAAAATAACTTAAAATATGCATAGATGGGTTTAGCTTAAAAAATCTCTTCAAATAAAATTTTTATATCTGCTTTCAAAAAAAAAGGGGAGGGGAATTTAGATAACAGTTAATTTTCAATGTTAATTCTAATGTATCTAATTTCAACTTATAGTATAAACAGCTCACAAGAAATAAGAAGGCAAACGATTCCACTATAATGTCAGTAACTATGAACCAAAGCTCAAAGCCTCTCCACACACTAAAGTTCTACTCCTAAAAGGGACATAAGAGGGGTACATGGTGATATTAATGTTTAAAATATTTAAGGGTGTAATCTTCTTCATATAAAGTGGTGAAGACTTAGAAAGATTGAGGTCATTCCTCCAGAGACTTCTTTCAATCTTTTTCTGAAATGGGTTCACTATTGGGTCATTATATCCAACTCGTGCCCCTGAATACTTTTTAATGCCCGGGGCACACACACACACACACATATATATATATATATATATATATATATATATATATATATATATATATATATATATATATATATATATATATATATATATATAATATAAAATATGAACATTATAACTAGTTGTAAAAATTTAATTTATTTTCGAACTATGCTAAAATTTGCGCAAACAAAATTTTAGCATAAGTCGAAATGAAATAATATATAAACCCGCCTTGTCAAGATACTCACTCACAAGAATCACTAAACTCATTAATTCAGAATTACTACTTCTTTCCGAAACTAAATCGCCCGAAAATAAGCCACCAAAGAAATTCTAATCTCATCTAAGGAGGTAAACAGCCGACTAAGTCATCGAGAAGCCAAATCTTCGACCCTTAAAACTCAAGAATGAAAGTCGCCGAGAAAGGGAGCTAAAACATCGACTAAGTACAAGAGACTTATCAAGAATTTGAGAGAGAGAGAGTATCTCGGCAGCGGGCAACTTTTATTACCTTCATGTCAAATAAATACATCATATAAAATATGGATTTACAAATTTCTATCATTAATTATATAGGGCCTTGCTCACAAAATAAGCCACCAACTTAAAGTTTTGCCCTATAAAAATAGGTGAACCCGGAGAAAAACACCCAGAACTTCAATCAGTGCCTTCTGATAAGCAAAGGAAAACAATCAAAATGAAGAAAAAGAAAAAATAATACTAAAACTTCCAAATCAGATCACTCCAAAAAGATGACTCAAGCGAACCTCAAGCCAACATTATCGATACAGACTTCTCATTCTCATTTAATTTTGGATTATGGTCAGAAACTCATTTTTGGATTCCACTACGAACTCAGATTCCTTTTCGAATTCTAAATGGTTCTGTGCCATCTCCCATTTTTAATACGTTTTCTTCTTATCAAGAAATTTACCACTAAAATAAAGAAACTAGATTTCAGGCAATTTCGCCTCTACAAATGTCCCGCAATGTTTCTTTCATACCCGAAGCTTTGAAAAATGTTTACGTACGCGTTGATCGAATCAAGAAAACATTAGAAACGCCTTATAATGGACCTTTCCTTGAATTCACCGATTCTGAACAATGTTGCCTATTAATACTTAAGTATATAAAAAGTTCTTATTGCTAAATAAAGCACCGCCTCTGGGCATATGTCACGAAGTAACATGCACACATGTGTTGATCGAATCAAGAAAACATCAGAAGCTCCTTTACTGACTGGACCTTTCCTTGTTATTCAACTATTCAATCGACATTCAGTGCCAAAAGAAGAAGAATTTACGTCGAAAATCCAAGACGTCAAGTGACATTCTCCAAGCAAACTTATGTGCGATATATTTAATTTAAATATTTATTTAAAACATTATGTATTTATATATTCAAACATTTGTATGTATGTTTAGATCTTCGGATGTGTAACCAGAAATGTTTCCTGTATTTTTTGAATATTCTTTTATACTATTTGTATTCAAGTTTATGTTTTACTATGCTTTATAATTAGATATGCTTGGCATTTAAAGTACTTTTTACTTATATATTTTTTATTTAGATTCTTTTACCTCATTGAAATGTTTCATATGATTGTGCGAATTGTTAAGTCAACAATATGTATACATTTGAATGATGGTCAGATTTTTATATCTTGTATAACTATTATAACTGACTTTCACCTGCGTTTATTATGCATAAAACATAACTTTTCAATAATTAGATTATACTCACCGCAACTACTAAACTCATTAATCAGACTTAATACTGCTTTCCGAAACGTCCAAATCGCCCAAAAATAAGCAACCAAAGAAATTTAATCTCAGCTAGGGAGGTGAACAGCCGCCTAAGTCAAAGAAAAGCCAAATCTTCGACTTGCAAAACTCAAAAACAAAAGTCACCGAGAAAGGGAGGTAAACATCGGCTAAGTACAAGAGACTTCTGAAGAATTTAGAAGAGAGAGAGAGAGAGAGAGAGAGAGAGAGAGAGAGAGAGAGAGAGAGAGAGAGAGAGAGAGAGAGGAGAGAAAGGAGGTATCTCAGCAACGGGCAACTTTTATTACCTTCATGTTAACAAATATCGTCCAAAATAATATGATTTTTTAAACCCCATCATTATCTTATATAGGAATTTTTTGCTCACAAAGAAGCCACCTCAACTTTAGTTAAAAGTTTATCCCCAAGGTATATATATGTTGGAGCAAGAGAGTATATATATATATATATAATATATATATATATGCTATATGGCGAGGTATATAAGTAAGGGTAGGTATATATATATATATATATATATATATATATATATAAGAGCAGCAGAAGTATATATATATATATATATATATATATATATATATATATATATATAAGTGGTATATATTTATATAAATATATATATATATATATAGTATAGATATAAGATATATATATATATATATATATATATATATATATATATATATATATATATATATATGTATATATATATATATGGAGTTTAAGCAATGATCGCTGGTACAAATATTTATAATCCGTCATGCTATGTTCCGTGTTCCAGATTATCCTTATCTTCAAATAGTGCCGTCCTTTCCACATTCTCCATCGTTTCTCCCCTCGACGTACTGCTTCTTCCACAGCATCCTTCCATCTTTTTCTCGGTCTTCCCCACTGGTCTCGTTCCGATAGGTCTCCAATTAAGTAATCTTTAAACTCCATTTTCTGCACATGACCAAAACTATCTCAGCTGGTTTCTTTCAATACATTCCATTATTGGGCGGACTCCGAGCTTCCTTCTAGCTTGTCACTTTCTAACTCTCGTCCTCAGCGTTACTCCTCTTATTAATCTCAACACTCGCATTTCCGCAGCTTTATTTTCACGCCTTCGCATCGTGTTAAAGTACCGGGTCACCAGACCCGTATAATATAGTCAGATATCGTATATGAGAGTTCACTTTCTTTGTCTCCACGGCACTCCTCTCTGCATCAACAATGGGCACAACATTCTGCATTCTTTGAATATTTTGTTATTTTCCCTCAGTTCTGAATTTATCCATCCTTTCATCGAATATTAATACTCCCAAATATTTAAATCTGCTGGTCTGTTTTAACTGTATATCCTCCATTAATATCTCAGGTTGTTCTCCCTGTATCGATATTACCATTATCTTCGTCTTCTCCCTGTTAATCTTCATTCCAAGAATTCACAGCAACTTGTAGTTCATATTATTTTCCTTTGTCACCACAGCTGTATCGTCTGCGTTTACAAAGGTGTATTCCCTATCCTCTCTCATACATATCCTCTTCAAGCAGTTGTCCAGATACAACGCAAAACGCAAAGGTGACACTACAATACCCTGCCTTTCTTCAATCTTTGTTTCAAACAATTTCTCTCTTCCCATCTCCGTTCTAACCGTGTTTATGAGGTTTTCTAACATATTCCTTATTATCCTTATCAGCTTCGTGTTTATTCCATACGCAGGGTCCTCCATCACTCCCCACAATCTCTCTCTCTTTGTATTTTATCAAAAGGTTTCTCTAGATCTATAAATGCGACATATGCTACCTTATTCCATTCTATGCTCTTCTCCACTATCATTTTTAAAGAGAATATCAAGTCAATTGCACTTCTTATTTGGCTCTCGAATATATATATATATATATATATATAAGATATATATATATATAATATATATATAAGGGAGGTATATATATATATAGTATATATATATGGTATATGATAGTTATATATAAGGTGTATGTTAGATATATAAGTATATATATATATAAATATATATATATATATATATATAGTAAAGAATATTATATATATATATATATATATATATATATATATATATATATATATATATATATATATATATATATTTATATGATATATATATTGTGTGGTGACTTTTTATAAGTTGGGAACCAATTAAAACAATTATAATCATATGACTTTTGACGTTAAAAAAATATGAATATCTTTTAAGTGTTGGAACCGTGGTTATTGAAGGTTGGGAAGCAAAATTCAGGTATTAAAAGTGCATCAAAGCGACAGCAGGTGCCACTCGGTAAAACCCAATCACTAGCAAGTGTAAAATCCCTGGCCAGCTTTTGTAGGTGTCACATCGGTCCCGTACGGGAGTTAATATTGAGTTATGATAGGCAGATAAAATGAAATAACTTGTGTATATCGAAAGAATTGATACGAAGGTATAAAGTTTATATTTATGTATTTTATGATAAGTTTATTATTATTATATATTTATTGTCATGGATATTGAAAGTATTGGTAATTTATTATTTAATGATTGACTTTAGACACCAGTGCGGGAACAACACCAGTGCGTGGATACACCAGTATGGACGGATGGGAGCTTGCTAGATTTTATCGATGGTTCATCGTCGTTGAGGTGGCGTCGGAGTCCGGTTCTTCCACACTGGATGATGGAATGGGGAATGATAGTATCCAAAAAACATCATCGGTGATGGATTTGGAGAGTTTGGGTAGACAACTGACAGAAAGTGCGCTAAGATTCCGGGGGGGGCAGACTGTTGGCGTTGTTTGCACCTGATAATCCGCTTATTGATCGGCATGTGTTTCAGAGGTCTAAAGATGCCTCCTAATAACTGGCTGGGAGTAATGGTTCTTTTGTTATACTGTTTATTGTGGTATACAAATGTACCTGTGTATTATTGTAATGTCAATTTTATTATTGTAGGTTAATTAGTGTAGACTAGAATTATAGGTTAAATGGACGAAAAAGTTTTGTTGTTTATTAAATTTAAATCGAAATTTATTTCCAATATGTTCTTATTGAAAATTTACTGAATTTATTTTTAAAAGTAAGTCGCTTCGATGTTTGAGATTATAATTTTTTATTACGAAGTTATTTCTGAATTTCCGAATATGTGTAACTACGTTATCGAACAAGATGTAGTATAATTTTTCGAAGTTGAAAAATATATATTTTCGGAAGTGGACAAAGATGAAAAAAACTCTGTCAATTTCCGAAGATAATGAAACAATAATAACAACAATACTTGTTGTGATAACGGTAACAATAACAGTATACTACTAAGACTTTCTATAATTAGTACTACGAAAGCAATAATAATAATAATAATAATAATAATAATAATAATAATAATAATAATAATAATAATAATAATAATAATAATAATAATAATAATAATAATAATAATAATAATAATAATAATAATAATAATTGAAAGCAGTATACTAGCTACACAAAAATAAATGATAATAATAATAATAATAATAATAATAATAATAATAATAATAATAATAATTATTATTAATGGTAATAATTATAGTAATAATTACCAATAATAATTATTATTTGTAGGAATAGTCAATCTCTAGAAATGCAAAGCATTCTAGAAGAAAGACAAGTTTCCAATGTAAAAACTTTTATTTTAGGTTCCTAATGTTTCTTGTTTCTATTCAGAAAACAAGGAATACAAATAGGAATCTTAATAAGCAAATTTCTACTTCTTGGAAAACTAATTATTATTACAAGACAGTGGTGAAGCCTCTGTCTGGGGGTTATAAGACTAAATATTTGCTCCACCACCAATTGGGATACTAAAGTTACCACACCACTATAATTACAATTTATCATGCACGGAAATTTGGAGAAACGCGATATGTTACACAATTTTTTGAAAACTCGCTAAACTTCGGGCTATAAATTTTATTATTTTATGACAAATTTTTATGGATGTATATATATATATGCGTCTATATATATATAGAAATTATATTTATGTAATAAAAATTATATAATTTCAATTACAAATAGTAAATTTAATTGGATGAATCATTTCAAGTAGCTATTTCATTTGTCAAATTTTGACCCGAAAATTTTCGGCACGCGATCAACTATCAAAGCTATTTTTTAATATTTTTAAATAAAATTTTATAAATTTATATATATAATTTAACAAATATATATATAAAGAGCGACTTCCATTTATAATATTTAAAGTGGGAATGTTACAATAACATTTTTATGATAGAATCTATTTTATGATGACTCTTGAAAACTCAAATTTCACATATGAAATATTGACAAGTATTTAGATTCTGAATTTTAATTATTATTTCTAACTTTCTATTTTCTATACTCTTTACAATCCATATTTAAGTTTTAATATTAATAAAAAATGGTTTTCATTTTTTAGCGACGAGGCAGTAATTTCTGACCTACTTATTTTGATTGAAATTTCTAATTTCAACTATGACGAGAATTTTTTCTCTATAAGACATTTACTATAATGAATTTTATTCCTTCAATTTCTGCGTTTTTTACTTAATTTTATTTAACTTTTTATTTTCTCAATTATTACCTTTCAAATAATCTTTAAATTTGAAATTTTTCAATGTTCCCTTTTAGCGTTTTTGCTTATTTATTGAGTATGATTTTAAATATTTGCATGTGTAAAAAAAATAAACAAAAAATAAGTATACATCACGTTGGGAAAAATGTGTGTGTAAATATTATACTTTTAAGCTTTCACCGAAAAAAGAGAGAATAAAAGAATAGATAAAAACCTCGAAGATTTCTTCCAATCAATAAAACTGGACATCTAAATTTAAGACGAAATAAAAAAGTTAGGTTGAAAGGTGATTGACGCGGATTTTTAATATTCAGTGATGGAAACCGAATGACTAAAAAAACGTGGGCCAATCGAATTTAATTCAACCTTGAGAACTATTCTATAAGAAATGTATCAATATTGTATAACAACTCGTGGGTCCACTGTTCAAGTTGAATTATTCTGACTGGAACAACTCAACAAGAAGAGACTGATTTGTTATACAATATCAAAACACTTATCAAAAATTAATATATATACGAAACAAAAAACTATTGCCTTTTTTACTAACATCTGCAAGGAGAGAAGGGTTGGTCAGATGACCGTTAGTGGGGATCCCTAAGTTTGTCCAGAAAGGCTTTATGATGACATACCTACACAAATTTCCTAAAAACACCATTTAACGGAAGGAAGGTTTTCAATTCTCCGCTGTTGATTTATAAAAAAAAAGAATCAAAACAGCCCTAAATTAAACATCGGTAAGACGCCTCCAAAATGGCGCGGAACCTCTAAAATATGAAAGGTAGAGACCCGTCTTAAGGATAGGCCTCGATGAAAGATGTTAAGCTACTCGATACTGCATTGAAAATGATCTCGTAGAATTTCTTTCGACTCGGAAATGCAAAATATGGGACAGAGTCTACTGTTGAGTGCAGTAATTAAGAGAGTGAGTGGAATCAGCCGCGCACGACGCTTTATAGTTCACGAAAAAGACGTCGAGGAGTTGGCGATAAGTAATTAATTAAATAAACCTCAATTTTAATTATTAACGTTTAAACAACAAATTTACTATCAAAAGATAGCAAATTTAAAACTATATATTAAATAAATAAATTTGTTGAATAAATCAATATGGATTTGTTACAAAAATTATCGAAAGTTTCAATGGCAGTCTTTGGCAACTTTATCACGTGTTTGATACAGGATACTTTTCTTCCCATAGAAAATTATATGATAAATATAACTTTTCAATTAAAGATAATTATCAATTTTAACAACAATTAATAGGACCAGTATTCTCTACTGATCAATTTGGTACAAGAATCAAGTCTCTAGCACAATTATGAGGCAAGATATGTTAATACTTCGATATAGAAAAATGCAAGGTCAGCCGGGGTCAATACTTGACCTTTCGATTGAAGGAGGTCAATGACATTTATACAAGTAAAAGGTTGGAGTGTTGGGATCAATTTGATATATTAACCAAGACTGGCACTCATGGAGCATCTGGTCAACGAAGAGGGGAAAGGAAAACTTTCAATGTGAATTTTTCAATATTTTGAGAAGCCTATTTTGGCAAGTGGCTTACTGTAATTATAATTACTTAACTACAGCTTCGATTGAAGTGAAACTTTATAAAAATGTAATTCTATATCTTTAGTATAATTTGAGGAAGTTTGAAACTTCAAAACGTTATCAAAGGGAAGTTAGATGCAAACCGGTTTTTTTGTATCCGTTTCATTTTTCTCAATTTTGTGGAAGGAAGAAGTTATTTATATATATATATATATATATATATATATATATATATATATATATATAAAATATGTATGC